>JAOTQE010004347.1:0-11294 GCA_025631205.1 Nesometra sesokonis
GACTTAAACAAAAAAATAATAATTAAAAAACAAAACAAAAACAAAGCGTTACTGGCGGGGGGGGGGGTGGGTGTGGTTTCAGGGCCAAAATATTCATAGGCCTATTATATTAGCCATATTTACCCGATGCCTTTTTTTTTTAATGCTTTAGAACTCTAAAGGAAAGTGTTCAGGCAACATAAATGATAATCATAAGCCGAGTTATCACGGGGGGGGGGGGGACGCGTTCCCTCCATTCCACCACTTACGCAGCACATGGTCACTTCGTGCTTTCTAAAATTCGTTCATTTAAAACTGATGAAAACCTCCCATGATGAACCTATGGCCAATCGCCAATAGATACCACACAAATATTAAAATGGATACACTACTTAATTTAGTTGTGGTCGTTTAACAATACCAGATAAACCCACATCAAAATATCCGTGAACTTAGGCTACCATGGTGGGTTCGTTCTAATCGTCACATAACTTCAGTGTTTTAACCTATAGGTTTGTCCTGGATTCCTCAAATTCGCAAAAATTGTGGTTTGTAGTCCTACGACCAACCGGACACACTTTGCGGGCTTCTTTCATCTTTGTAGTGGGCGGAAATGTTAATTTATAAATGTAAATCAGGTTAGAATAACCTGTGATTTAAAATTCACATCCTACTGTATCAAATGATTTATTGATGTAACTCTTGGATGAGAATATTCGATATTGTAATTATCATCACATCAGCCTATATCTGCGCCTAGAAGGGTGTTCACGGTTTTGAGTCAACGCAAAAAAGGTTCTTTCTCTACTTTGGCTGTATTTTCCCAGAATCGCCAACTCCGCAGGATCGTCGGTAACTACTGTATAGTCGTAGTGTTTATACTTTTTTCAATGTTGAAGTGGGTGTGGACGTACTTATCTCTTCTAAATTTGAAGCTGCACTCTTTGACGCAATATACATGGTTATACAAGACTTGTTGTAATAGGCTTCATCACCCAGGTTAACAAGAAAGTCAAACGAACATAGCACTGATACTAACAGCTGTAGATCTTAATCTTATCCTTTAATTCTGGGGTAAACGACGCAACACTAAAATTTTAAAACGACTCAGTGGGTAATTAGCTATCAATCTGAATACACTTGGGCTTGCCGTGGGCATTAAATTCAGGAGGGGTTACAAGCAGTGGCGGCGCTATAATTCTTATACAGTTGAACCTTCCTGTGCGGACACCTCTCGTAAGCGAATACCTCCCATAACGGACAGTAATTCAAAGAGCCGTTTGTTCTTCCTATCTAATCAGTGCATTTGGTACCTTTCGTAAGCGAACACCTCTCGTAAGCGCGGACACTTTTTGTCTTAAAATTTATATTTTATGTATGTTAATTTACCTCCCATGAGCGGACATCCCGAAAAATTTAGTGGTTTTTCTGTACAACGAATACAATTTTCTGTACAAAATCTCCCTTAGGTCTATACTGTAATGGCTGAAATCATAATACTGAACCAATCTTAAAAATGAGAAACAATACTTAATAAAATATATAATGCGGTGTCTATAAATTTGGGGAGCCATTTATGTTGAGAAGGCCGTGAAATAAGACGTATATATGATTTTACAATTATGGCCCTCTATCGGCCGAAATTCTCATAAGCGAACACCTCCCGTAAGAGGACACTTTTCTCGGACCCGAGGGAGATTCAACTGTAATTTAATTAAATTTACGTACAGTGGCATCCCATTCGCATTTCCCATAGTTCGTTGGAACATTAATTAGGCCTGTTCTTTTGTAGCCTATCATAACGCCAATGACACCACGAAGGGGGAAAAGCTGTTATGCGCGCGTACATAAAGGCGCGTAAAGAAACGCAAAGCGCATGCATGCACTGATTAAATTTAGGAGCGTGTCTTCGCGTGCGCAATGATAATTACAAAAAAAACTCAAAATGGCTCGCTGGCAAAAGTCTTCTCGGATAAGGACTATAAACCGTAGACCCAGTGTACAAAATGGCTCTTGTGCACTATAAAGAACCCAGTACATCTTTCGAGACGAGTAGGGGGTTACCCCGGTGTACTGGTCCATACACAAGCCCTGCCGTGGACAGAAGGATGTGCGCTAATATAGTAGCTGCAAAGGACATGACGTGACCCTTAGGGGAGTAGCAAGTTATTGACTGTGCAACATCTAGTCCACTGCGCCTTTGATGATTCGATTTGAATTCAAATTGGCGCAATATAAATGTCTAAATATTGATTGATATTGATATAAACACAATTGTAGACTTGTGACAAAAGTATACATTTCACATTCATTTATGCAGATAGTCCTTCGACTCTTTTTTAAATGTTACTCTTTCCGCTTTCATGAAGCCATAGGTTAACTTATGATTTATCTACACGGTATTTTATTTCAACAGTGTCATACTAGTTTTCTAAAACAGTATTTTACGAATATTTTATTATAATATTGAACAACCACAACTGTTTCTTTAATTGCTTTGAATAGGGTGTACATGTATTAGTACAGTGGAACCTCGATTTTACATACCCCAATTTTATGAACACTCAATTTTAACTCCTAAATTTAACTAAAATGGTAAAAGTATTAAGCTTTAAACATAAGTTTTAACTGGACATGACGTTAACAAAAAAGTTTTCAAATTAACCATATTTATAGATTGTTGTATACTTAAAATTCTCTAGGACTAAACAATGGGTAGTAGTCAATAAGTGCGGAAATAAGCAATGAACAAACTTATAAAAAAAGTCCATAACTAAATTTTACAAATCCCCGGATGGGTGGGTCCAGCGTGCCCCCACCCCCCGTCGGGAAGGCTGGTCCCCCGTCGGAGAAGATTGGCCATTTTCGTCAAGGAAAAGCAAAATAAAAAAATTGTATAATTGCCCCTAAAACAGAAAATAGCCATAAAAATAGACCAAAAACGGGAAAATGACGTTTCTTTTTTTATCATCAAAACCAAACCGGCAACCACGCCCGCTCGGACCTCCCGAGTTGGCCACCCTGTCGGGGACCATGGACCCCGTCGGGAAAATCCTGGCGCCCCACTGGATAGGATTAATCACTTCTGGTCCCTTAAATTATGTAGAATCGAAGTTCTACTGTATTACCCGTTTCTGTCCGTCCTATTTCAATATCTAACCCCCTGATCCAAACCCATTATAAAATTTTGAGGGGAAAAACATGTTTCTATTAAAAGGTTGATAATGTGAAGAAATCTGTAGAATGTAGTATTTCAGTCCCATGTAGGAGCCTACTATTTTGATTTCTTCAGCCTTTGCCACAAACATTTAAGTTAAATAATAATAACTGTTTTACAATTATTATATTTTTAACATTGTTTTGTCAGACAAGTTATTTATATACGTCACACATATTTTATGTTGTCAATGTCTTTAAATTTTGATTAAATTTACTTTCATTTATGGATAAATTTGAAACTTCTAATGAAAGATTGCAAGTGCGCAATTTCGATATAGCAACAGAGTTAGAACGTACCGCGATTTGATTGGTTGGATTCTAGAATAGTACGTACTTGCATGGAACTGCACTTGGGGCTATGTATTCTGTTAGCCGTAAATAATATATCTATGTACCACCCACATCCCAGTTTGGGGTCAAGGGTCACTTGAGGTCATCAGGTCACATTTTAAAAATGGGACGAATTAACCTCATATTAATTTTATTAGTGGCGATCTAAATATAAAATTCACTTAACCCTAACGTTCACTGGTTAACAAGTTGTCTGAATCTGCAACAGTACAACAGTTTATAGTAACTAATGATTCATACGAAATGTTGGATAGAAAAACACAGTTGGGGTGTAATCGTTTACGATTGCCTTGTTTAATCTCATACGGTACTCTCTCAACAATCATTCGGTTATAAACCCATGTTAAAATAAGCAAATGACCAGGGTTTCGCTCTACCACGACTTTTTAAAAAAATGCCATGGTGAAAACAGTGTACATATAAAAATGATACGGTAAAAATTGGAGATGACCCGAAATCAATTCGGTACATCTTTCGCATGCTCTGCAAAGTTTGAAACCAATCAGACTTATAGAAATTTAGTCATGGCGCGGATTTAAGGGCGATTAACAGGCTTAAGCCCCCCTAAAATTTACCCGAAATTTGATTTGTGTATTTAAGTAACGACAATGTACTCATAAAAATAAGAAAAATATATGCACAGCGGTTGTAGTGGGGACCATAGGGGAGATGAGTCGCACCTTTTAAGCTAAAAGGAGTTTTTTTTTTCTTTTGTCAAAACGAAAGTGGGATTTAAGCCCCCACTAAATCTCAATCCTGGATTCGCCCCTCATGGTATCGATCTTTGTTCAGCAAATCCACGTAGCCTCCCCAGAGCTTTGTTTTGTGGAGACTAATTGCAGATTTGTAGTTCTGAACTTCACGGCATCTATTTGAATAGCTTTTCAAATGTCTATATAAACGCGACTTCCAGAGGCAGTTGGTTTTTAATGGTTCGGATGAACTCCCTTTTTTTATAGCAACCCCCATTCGGGTGAGCTCACTTATCTAGTTACAAACAAACCATTCAGTCCTTCAAATACGTCAAAATTAAATTCAAAAGGGTGTCATTTCTGAACATCCAGAGACATCTCATTCTATAGGCCTATATTTTCTCATATCTATCCATCATGTGAAGCTGAGGTTAGTGTTTTATTTTCCAAATACATCTAAAGATTCCCATCTCAGCACCATGACGAGACTGAGGTGGGTGTGGTCTTACCCAGTGGCGGATCCAAGGGGTGGTCCTGGGGGTCACGTGACCCCCTTGGTAAAATTTTGAGGGTCACAAGGTCTGTGTGGCCCCCTAATAAATTTCAATTAATAAAATGTGATTTACTTGTAGTCATTAAATTTAAATTAAATTCTGTTGGCTTAGGAAGTATAAGGATTAACGGTGGCGCACTCTACTATAACTTTAAATTATACAATTTCGTTAAATTTACCCAGCGTGATATTAAATGAGCCAGTCGCGGATTTTTTTTTTTGAGGTGGGGGGGGGGGCGCAACCGACGCGCGCCCCTATTAAGTAGATGCGCCGGGCCCACAATCTACCATAAAAACCCAAATTACGGCCATTTTTTTTTGCTCGTCAGAAAAATTGCCAACGACGCACCCGGCGTGGAAAAGTGTGACTCCCCCCCCCCTTCGGTAGATCCTGGATCCACCACTGTTACCTTCTTACTGTTACCCATTCTAAAATTTTCAGATCTCGGACCAACCATGATGGACCTGAAATGAGTGCGTTGTTTTCTCTAAAATGATGACAGTCATACCTTATTGTTTTAAATTGGAACACTTATTTTTTTTTCAGTAAGTGCACAATTCTAAGATTTTCCCCCATGATCGGGGCTCAGGTAGCAGTTTAATTTACGCTAGCCTCGTCAAAACATGTCCGGAACTACCCCTGTCAAACGAACCCCCTTTGCCGAATTGAAAAAAGGTAAAGTATTGAAAACAAACTCCAGCACAATAGCTATCCCCATTATAAAGCTCGGACCTCAATTATGAACCACGTTTTACAGTTTTCAATTTCCGAACATATAGAAGTCCATATTAAAAAAAAATGTATCTCGATTCGGATTCGGTTTTGCCGTTCAAAACGATAAATCGCATCAAATTGTGACACTTTGAAAAACTTATTAAATGTATATGATTTAGAAAGCGGGAAATTTCCATAGACTCTAACATGTCTTTTAGCAAAAATCAAATCAAAAAGCATATAAAAAACATATAAACACGTCAACAAATAGTAGTAATTTTTTTTTAATCTGAAGAATGCAGGCTCTGACACTCCACAAAAAATAAAAACAAAATCTTCCAGTGAATATCGACATTACCCCGGTTCTCAGAACATGCAGTAGAACCCAATAGGCCTACAGTACTTTATTACATTAAAATAGACAAATATAATAAAAGCAAATCTTGATTTAGACTTAGCCCTATACAAAATAAAAAGTAGGCCTATGGAAAAATATGGCGCTATATTGATCAAAAACCAACTAGGATTAAAAAACCATCAGATGTCCAAGTATTGTCACATCTCAATCATCATAGATATAAAGTGTGTCTAAATTAATTGCTACTGACAAGATACTGAAAGATGAGAACCAATACGTTGTACTGAATATCCACAGAGACAAAACAACTTTTAACCGAGTTTATCTCGAACGTCTACCGAGAAAAAAAAATTGGCCAAACGCCTTTCCGTTGTCTGTGACCCAGAAAGAGAAACGGTGACAAGTGGTGTGGTCAAGAATCATGAGGTGGTCGCTGATGGCCTATTATAAGGTAAATCTAAAGATCCATAGTCTGTCAAAATTAATTGAAGATTCACAGGCTTGATTTTGGAAATGCTCACGATAGATAATTTTATAATGCATCGGTGAACCGTGATCACACCTATTCAATCAGTTTGCACAGTATCCGTGAAACAAAAATACTCCCCAACAAAGAAAAAAAAACACGTGCGACCACCTCTAAAAAAAGAAATGTATTTTTTTACGTAAGCATAGGGCCTATATCAAAGCTAGACAAAGATTCACTTATTTTTTTAAACTTTCCAATGCATCAGAGAATGATTCGATACACCAACCTGCTTGTACAGTAACTGTGAACATAAACTCTCCAAACAAACCTGATCATTTTCAAACACCTAAAACCTGAGGTGGATTCAAACAGGACCCACCCAGAATCCACCTATATTGTTTTTTTAATAAAGATTTTACATGAAAAAAAAAGGAAAAAAAAAGATTCTTCTCGGATAAGGACTATAAACCGTAGGCCGAGTGTACACAAACAGCCCATGTGCACTTTAAAGAAACCACATACTTGAGAAGAGTAGGGGGTTACCCCGGTATACTGGCCAATACAAGACCCCTGTCGTGTATGAGTACAGCACAATCTTGCTGCACGACGTGACGTGACCCTTAGGAGAGGAGAAAGTCATAACTTTCGTAACAACTGGTCCACAGCGCTATGAGCATCTTCTAGATGGATATTGGCGCTATGAGCATCTTCTAGATGGATACTGGCACATATAAATATTCAAAAAATGTGTATATGCCTACTTGAAAGTATGATAGTGCCTTTTCTGGTCACGTAGTAGATTAATAGTCTATAATGATTGATTTCTTCATAAATTGATTGTTAACATTTTCTTCGATGGATCGATCTTTCTTCATTATATTCTTTGCAGTATCTCACGTCTTTTATTTTGGGTCTTGCGTTATCAGAAATATAATTTCACCACGGTACCTGGTATTTAACATTCATAGCTGAATTATTGTTTTCTAAATTGAATTTAGGGATGCAGTAATTTAAAATCGTAAGACTTCCTAGTTGGCCCCTATTTTAATTCCTGGATCCAATCCACCAATGAAAATCAAAACTATAACGTTCCTGAGGGAAGTCTGACACGTGTAAAAATTGAGTCTGTAATTTGAGTGTTGCACCACCATTTGATATTTATGTTCCAGGGGTACAGTAGTCAAGTTGGTTGTACATGTCACCAAGTTATTTCTGTAACTGATTCTGATGTGTCCTCTTTAATAATCCACCAATGGTTGTGTTACAATGCTCCGTTTGTATTCTCGTGAGAAAACATTACAAAACAGTATTTGGACGTCCCCAGTTCGCCAACCTTAGAACAGCACAACATTATATAGGCATATTAAAATAAATACTGAATAAAGTTTTTAATTTTTTGTGGTCTTGTCACATCCAAAAGCAAGTTACTGTTTTTTGCAGTAAAAATGTTAAATAAAATTTGGCGAAAACTGTTCTTATACCGTGTTTTACAAACTCTTTTGGGATAATCAGCTGAAAAAGGGTGGAATAAATAATAAAATTTTATTTTTCAATTAGCAGGTCATATCTAGTGGGGAATAACAAAATATAAAAATTTATTTTTATATAACAAAAACTATTATAAATGATGATTTTTAACACAATATTTTCATTTTCAGAAAAATATTCATATACATCGATCCATGTATAGAAGAATAAAAATAATTTTTATTTATTTTTATTCAAAATTTAGATTTGTTGTATGCTAAGTTACTTCCCATAAGCGGACAGCCTGGAAAATTTAGTGATGATTTTACTGTATAACGAACACAAATTTCTGTACAAAATCGTCCATATACTTTAATGGCTCAGAATCATATTACTGAAACAATCTTAAAAATGATACAATATTTAATAAAATATAGGATGCGATGTCAAGAAATTTGAGAGGCCATTTGTGTTGTGGAGGCTGTTAAAGGCGAGATATTTACAACTTTGGCCCTCTATCGACTGAAATTTTCGTAAGAAGACACCTCTTGTAAGCGAACACTTTTTCTAGATCCGAGGGTGTCCGCTTACGGGAGGTTCAACTGTATTCAAGTTTTAAATGTTGCTAAATACCATGAAATTCTTTCCGAGATGA
The DNA here is from genome assembly GCA_025631205.1 of Nesometra sesokonis. Lineage (NCBI taxonomy): Eukaryota > Metazoa > Echinodermata > Crinoidea > Comatulida > Antedonidae > Nesometra > Nesometra sesokonis. The sequence continues at coordinate 8,459 of JAOTQE010004347.1, forward strand.
TGTAAGCCATTAGTTCTCTGTGGGTTAAGTCATTCCATAAAATAGACTAATTCTCCAAAGATTATCACCTTATGCCATTCTGTATTCAGATACAGGTGGTTACCTTGGCTAATGGCTGTCAGTGAATAGTCAGATGTATTTGATTGATCAATGCAGACTAATTTCAAATATTAATTGGTTAATGCAGACTGATTGGCCATTGAAGTTTAGGCATTCTTTAATCTGGCCCTTACTGCTAGCACTAATAATGGCACAATCTTGGCATTATTCTAATTCACTTCTAATTCAGATACAAACAAGGGTACAATGTGTATGTATGCTACCCTTATGTTGTGCGAGTATGAACACACCCTAGTGTATTACTTGTCTTTGATCTTTGAAGATGACCACAAACAACTTCTGGATTGGTATTGTTAATTGATTTGACCACATCTTGGGCTGATAAAAGTGACTTTTGTCACTAGGTGCAACATAGACTTTTGAAATGTAGGGACCATGTCAAAATTCTTATGCTGTATTTACTACAGTAATTCAGTTGCAACAGTTAGTTCAGCAGCTGAAAGAGAATTATTAAAAACAATATAAAGTATCAAGAAAAGACCTTGTGTACCAATGCAGTCATCTAAGAAAACATGATGACATTGGATTTAGTGACTTAATAGCAATAACTTACTCCAGTAACTGCATGGCCCGTTGGAGATCTTACAACTCTCACTCGATCCAATATTTTAACAATTTAGTGATTCAATTAAAAACAACATTTTTAGAATTTACAAAATAGTTTATTTTATTGCAATTACACTTTCTGTTGTAAGTTCTTGTAAAAGCACCACAGTCTGTCCACCAACTTGAGCCCTTGAATCAAGGAAAAAGCACCCACCCGTCAAAAAATGTCCCCTACTTAAGGGCATTCCCTTCAAAATTCTAATTTGTCAAAAAGAAAAAATAAAATAAAAACAAAAAAATTCTAAATCTGACTATACTGTAATAAAATTTATAAAGGTATGTACCAGAAAAAAGACAAATGGGAAATCCCTTAACTATGTCTTGGCGGAGCTGTTCAGGTTATTTGTAAAACGCACGATAACTGAGATGGTTAGCAGTGTAAATTGACTCTGCTGTAGTTAAAAGGATTCGTCACGTAATGTCTGATCAGGTGTAAATGGGAAATCATTCCGCAATCATCGTAGGGGCGTTGCAGGATTTTTTTGTTTGGCAGTGTAGGAGGTATCAGACATGGACGTTCATTGATTTTAAGAAGATTGTCACTTGAAAAATGACAAAAAAATGAATTTTGAAAATATCTTGTTTCCCACAGATCTAAAATCCTTATTAAAAAATTTTTAAATATACTAATTTCTATTCTCAACTTTGATTTCACTTTATATGAGCAAGTCAATTTTAATTCTAATGATTTTATTTGGTCATTTTCAAGTGATAATACAGCTTTTAAATTTGCAAAATCTTCCTTCGTCTGTAACGTTTGCTAGCTGACACCTTGTGTCTGAACAGGTGCTTAGATGCTCTGTTGACAACGCTTCTGGATCCTTGGCCTACTTTTAACTTGTTCACACTGGTTTTCTTTAAGGTTACATAATTATTATTGTTAAAACACGGTGTCTGTTCTGGATTAGTTACCGGTGAATTTGTTAGTTGAACGTTACCGTTTGTATCACTCATTTTTCGTTTGCTGTTTATTTTCATTGTGTTCTGTTTCACAAATGGATCTGAATCACCTTTCAGGTCGGTTAGCTTTCTTTTCAATCCACCATATCTGCAAAGATGAAAATAAAATGGTTAGGATATGTCATATCAAATCAAATCTATTTTTTGTTTTTTGTCATGATAGCAACAAACACAAAAAGAAAACTTTAGACAGCTCTATGAAGGTTGTGACCAAAAGGCCTACAAAGAAGAAGCAGTCACCACCCAACAAAGCAAACATAAATAATAGTGAGATTACCCTGTTTCTTGTACTTTGTGATAACAATTAATGCTTAAAATTTGTAATATTATCAGTAAGTTAGAATGTCTGTGCTGTATCCTGGGTGCAAATAAGTTGGATTCAAACTGATGAGTTGGTAAACCGAGGTTAAAACAGAAATAATTAAAATAATTACAGTAAAATAATAAAAACATACAGTCGTTGATGATCATACTTTAAAAAAAAACCCCATTATTACATGTTTAAATTATTAGATCTAAAATCTAGAAGAGTAACATTCATGTAATGGTTATGACTAGATTCTGTTAACAATAATAATTAATTCTGTTAATTCTAGATTTTTGCCCTCACAACAATCAGAGGCCTGATTGAGGCTGCACATATTGTAAAAAGATATATAACGTAAATTAATGTTTATTTAATTTAATGACATAGACTAATTCTAACTATTTCTAATAAATTCCTACTCTTTTCATATAAAGCAAATATGGAGTCATGTTGATTGGGTTGAGTTCAGTGCCGAATTTGAAATGTGACAAGCAGGTAGCTTGACCCTTGACGATAAATGCCAACATTTTATAGAATTGTTTTATGACTTTTAATCAAGATTTTGGATGTCTATTCCATTTTTTCCTTTTTGTTTCTTCTTTCTATCAAATTGTTTTATTTTTGAATTATTATATTTACTCATAATAATTATTATAATTTAAATATATTTCAATTTAACACTATTAGACTTAACTACAATCTTTTATACAATTTTTAGCTGTTAAATCAATATTAATAGTAAAAAATTTAATAATACAGTATACTGTATATGAGGCTAGTCGTGGCAAACCCACCAAGTTGTCGCACATGAAGTTATTGAGAAATAAGCAAATAAACAACAGG
>JAOTQE010004358.1:0-22988 GCA_025631205.1 Nesometra sesokonis
TTTTTTGTTTTTTTTTTTTTGTGTTTGTTTTTCCTTTTTTTTTGCTCGTCAGACTAAAAACCAGAGGCACGGCCACCTCAAAATTTACCTTGGCAAACTCGTCAGGGGAATCCGTGCCACCCTGTCGGGGGCATTGCCCTGCTGTCGGGGAATTCCTGGTGCCGCCACTGTTACTACCTAAGGCTAGAACTGAATATGGTAGAAGATTTCTATTCAGGGGGACTTTAGGCGGACTTTAATGAAGTGGATAAGTGATCTTATTGTGTAGGGAGGGATGGGAGTGATTTTATATTTTTATAGTTTATTGTCATTTAAATATTTATATCTATTTTTATTTTAAATTGTGTATACTGGGCCCTTTGGGAGAACAGTCTTTTAGCACTGAAGAGGTCACCCAGTATAAATAATAAATAAATAATATATAAATAATTAATACATAATAAATAAATAAATAAATAAAAAATAAATAAATAACATAAATAATGAATAAATAATAAATAAATAATAGATAATAAATAAATAAATAAATTATGTGTAAATTTCCATTAGACAGTTTACTCAATTTAACCCTATATTTTCAAAGAAATAATAGGGGAACTTTGAATTAAACACTCATTGGCTTTATCAAACTAAATGTTTATAAAGGATAGGAATATACTGTACAGATAGGCGATCAAGTGGAAACTAATCCATCCATCCATTGTGATAAGACTTGGCAAAACTTTCTAATGGGGATGTACACCTAATTTAATCATTGAAACAAAATGGATTGTAATTAGCAAATATTTGATTTTTCTATATTAATTAATTTTCTCATAAGTAGCCATGATTAAACAGGTATCATGAGAAATTGTCTCACCACAAAATGAGTCTCATTGTAGGAAAATTCAAAATTGAGTTGTTGGTACCTTCTAATAGAGCATAATATAAGCTATATTCTACATTTTAAATGACTTGGATTAAAGTATATCCAAAGATATGAGCATTTGAAGTTTTCATGTTTGGAAACACGGTTTTGAGAAATTAGTAGAGAATGCAATCTAAAGATAACAGTAGACTATAAATCTCAGAAATGGTACATGAGGAACACTTTACTGTTTCAAGACTGACGTGCAAGCATATTAAGTGAACTATACCATAATACTCATAATTGATTAAAATTTATCATCATCATCATCATCATTATCCTTATCATCATCACCATTATCGACGTCATCATCATCATCATCATCATCATCATCATCATCATTATCATCATCATCATCATCAAGAACATCACCATCATAGGCGCCGTCATCATCATCATCATCCTTGTTTATATAATATTGAATGCATGTAAATGCCAGATGATTTACAGCATATAAAAGCTTATACAGAGTATGTGATACGCAAGGGACATGGTATGTATCGCTGCATCACAAAATGACCTGAATTAATCCAAAAACTTTATATAGGATCAAGCCAAAGCCATTTTAATAGCATACATAGGCATGATTTGAAGCAACGTATTACGTAGCCTAGTTTATTGCTATTTTAAAATAACTTTAGCATTTTTAATTACTTTTTTATTAGTAGTATTAAAATTGAATCGCCTAAAGGTTGATTTCTGTCTATTGGATCTATTGGATATTATTTGCATTTTATTTTTTGATCCAGTAAAACAAGAAATAAAAAATTGAAATTAAATTAACTAAAATAATAGACACTAAAATTTGGGTTTAAATCTTTAATGAATATTTGATTTATATAGTAAAGCTTTCAGTGAAATCATACCATTAAATATGCAAAGGCCTCTGTAATTCACTTGCATGGCATGTTTAAAAAGCTTTTCATAAATATTCTGTATTGACCTATCAGTAATTATTATCTTACCTCACAATCTATAGAAAGCCTGATAAATTGCACAAACATTTTATAAGTCAGTATTTTACCATTTTATTAAAAAATATATTTTCTTTACACGATTGACTAACAGCATACTAACCCTTCTTTATGTATCATGAGTAGTAGCGTAAGGAGTGTCATCGCATTTTCAAGCATTTTGTTCGATGACGTGCTTCTTGTATCAGTTTCGGGAATTTATTTGCTAAAAAGTTATGCTTAAACTGAAAAAATAGTGAATGGAGTCACTCGGAGTCACTTATGGGACCCCCCCTCTAAAAAGAATATTTGATTCGCTATTACTACAACAACGCTCATTTGGTACACTGTGGTACGTCATTGTTAAACAAGAATGGAAATTTGTGCAAAAAAGCTTAATTTGTCCACAGTGGGAATCGAATTCACGACCTTCTCTTTATTAGAATGGTCGTGCTAACGATTATATTCTTAACTGACCGCAACATTAAGCAAGCGATAACTCCAGATGTATTTTTCTTACTGCTTACCGGGGAAACAAGTTTTTGATTTTGTGGTCTAGGGGACACCCTGGGGTGTAACTTAAAAAAAGGGCGAAGAACGTTTGTTGGAAATGATCTGTAATATGTTTACAAAATTTCATGCATGTCCGTTCAAAACTGGCGAAGCTGGACGCTTTTAAAGTTGTGGACGCAACAGCACCAACAACCAACAACAAGAAAAAATGAGTGAGAACCTAAGGTCCGCTTCGCGCGGACCTAAAAATCAAGAAGTAATAGACATTGAAAATTATTAAAATTAATCAAAATGTATCCACCATCAACAAACGTATGGTGTTAGTAGTCTAATATTTAGTGCCTGGAGCAAAATTGTCAGTACAAGAGTTATGTCTCAAAGGTCTGTACGCTTGCGCTATGTTCCACGTCAGAGAACATCGTCTTTCTGTTAAATCGCCATGGTCTACTTAAATACTGGTTTGGTGTTTTGAAATTTAGTGTCAATACCCATCATCTTCGTGAATTTGAATGGGTAGATGCTCAAGTAATTCTCAAAAATTACATTTATTTAAATATCCCTCTACCATCACTTATACAAGATATTAAATCTCCACCAAGATTGATTCAGCCACATGGGTCATTTAGAAAAACATTGGCAGGAATATCATTATGCTGGCCGGAAGTGGACAGGGCCACCCACCCTAAAAAATTTCAACCCACTCTAAAACTTATTTTAAGGCCTTCCATCCAGCCTAACTTCAATCTGCCACCCACCCTAAGCCTCTAAAAAAAAACAAATATTGTTTTTATTCATTTTACCACCCACCCTTCTATTGTTACCATCCATCCTTGGATTTTTCTTGGTACACCTCTGCTTGGGTAGGTAGATTGGTTCTGTTTTTTATAATTTACAGTGCAGTGATTCCCCCTGCTACCATCTCAGTGATGCTTGCTCCTGTAAGTTGTGTGGAAATTATCAAGACCTCACAAGTCATGGTTTACTTGTTTGTCTGTGGGTGTCTGTGGACTTAAATGTTTATGGTAATTTTAATTATTGAAGAGGATTTTCTATGAATTTAAATAAATTTAATACAAATTAAATAATGTAAAAATGAATTAAAAATGTATAATGATATACTGTAGTGTATGTACTGTAACTGTGTGGCTGGTACATTTTACGGCTTAAAGAGTTTTGTATACAAGAATAAATTGAGACTTCTGAATCCCAACAGATTTTTATCTAATAAATATGTTTGAATGTGCACTATATTTTAGTGGTTTTTTTTTTCATTTTAACCAAAAACACTGCATTTTCTGGGCAGAGAAATATTACATAATTTATATAAAATGACCCCTGCTTTTCAAGTGTAAATTGAAGTATGTGAGATTATTAGTCCGTATCACTATCTACTTTTTCCATGCCATTAAACTGATTGCGTCTTGCCTGGAAAGTGATTAGCTAATTTGCAAGATAGTTGTTACTGGTTGAGACAACAAAAAAAGATGAATTAATAACAAGTACCATGGTGCATACAAATAATTAGAAGATTTAAATTGACCTTAGTCCTATAGTCACGAATGTTACTATGTCAAATTAGATGAAATTTATCCTTTTAATTGATAATTATGAAAATAAATTTGTTAATGTATATTGACGTTAGTTGGAACTCTATTGTGTGAAGATCCTGTGAGGTTTGTGTACATAATTGTAATTACAAATAATTCAGTTAATATTTGTTAATGATGGAGTATTGGGCGCCATACATGCTAAGATATTACATTAAATAGTTGCAAAGCATTTAGAATCGACCAGCCAATTTAATGCTGCAGTGGTTAAGGAGAAACTGATAAAAATTACATTTCTTGGTCTATAAGATCTATGATACAATTAGCAACCCTACGTCTAGTGGTCGGGTTAACAAGAGCAACCCTTAAAAGATCCGTGCCTAAAACTGAGGTTGTTTATTTTTTTTTATCTTTGAGTGTTCAGTCTTCCAATTTTTCAAATTTTAATAATACCAACTAGTATCAGTTGATATGATTTGTTTTATTCATCATAAACTTACTTGAAATTTAATGTAAGGCCGGGCACTTATTACGTCGTGCGATGGTCTAACAACGGTTGCACGACTAACCCGTCGCTCCCTGTGTGTGTGGTTTCTAGACACGATAATAGTCTTCTACTCGTCAACCCGAAGGTTTTTTTTAGTGATTCAACAGGGAAATCACTGTTCAATCAATGTTCATTTTGTACAAAATTTAAATATCTTACGATTGAGAAAAACAATTAAAGTTTAACACTACATTAAGATATGGTTAGAACTTGCAGCCTTTGGTTCCATAAAGATAGACTTATACCGACTGCCCTGTCCATTTTTCAATTGTGTTATTAATGGTAATGCATGTTCCTTGCTGGTGTCCAGCTTTAACAAGTCCTCTTATCTAAATGAGCTCAGACTTGGTACCATCCTTCTAAATTTTGCAAAAGCCACATATCTATGAATGAATGTGCATTATTAGCTAATCAAACGGGCTATATAGAAAAAACAAAAAAAAAACAAAAAATGTGCATCTTCTAAGATCCATACATAACAGGGGCAGATTTGGGTGGGAGGGCGGATGGGCTTTCAGAAAGTAAAATTATATCTAATATTAACATTGTCTAAAAAGTGAAAAATAGCAGTTGTAAAAGGAGAATTGATCCCTTAACATCTCCTGATGTCATTTCCAGACATTTAATGACCAAAGTTTCCCATGGGAGCATGCCCTCCCTAAAACATTGACTCCCTACCAGCCCCTCCCCCTTTTTTCAAAAGTCTGCATCTGCACCTTCATACTTACTTAACCACACAGGTAGTTCCAAAGCTCCTAGCCTGAGCTATGGTTTACGAACATTTGTTCGGAATTATCTCTAGTTTATGTAAATTTATATAAACGTCCGTGGGTAAGCAGTCTCATCCATTGTAAATGATGTATCTGACTGTTGCATTCTATAATGCAATTATACATTAAAGGGGAATTCCAGGATTAAAATTTCTATTAAAAAAATCTATAAAACAATTAGTTGTGTCCTAAAACATAAAATTTCACAAAATTTTCATTTTCAATGAGATAATGCTGCAATAGTCTTTGCAAAATGACGAGTCCAAATCAAAATTGGGTCTACTACAGTACTCAAATTACACAGTTTTAAAGAATAGGAAAATTAGAGATTTTGAAAGGATTGTGCTTTGAAACCAAAATCACATTGCAAATATAACTCGCATAAATAGAAAGATCAGCCAAATTCACATTAAAACAGGCAATTTTAATGTGATTGTTGATACGTTTTTCGAACACAACCCTTTCAAAAACTATAATTTTCCTATTCTTTAGCATTGTGTAATATGAGTAGTAGTAGTATTTTTTTTTTTTAAGACTACTTTGAAAAGTGCCTTCCTTCAGTATCTCATTGTCCAAAGGTTGTGAAATTAAGTCAGTTTGGTCACAAATAACTGTTTTTAAAGATGTTTCTATAGAAATTAATCATGAAGTTCCCCTTTAATACTTCTACCTTTGATACATTTGGGGCAAGGCATGGCAAAACCACCAAGTTGTCGCAAAATTGTGAAAATGGAATTACTCTGCAACCATATGGCACTTAAAAACCATAAGATCCAATGATTAATCTTAAATAAAATATGAGTAATGAAACTGACAAATGGTAATTCTTGTAAGCTTCAAAATGAAGGGTCAATTGTCAAAATCGGACATCTATAACCAAAGATGGAACAATATAGACAAAATTTCCTTTATATTTGTTTATATTTCCTGATGTTTATTTGCTAATTTCTCAATAACTTCCTGTGCGACAACTTGGTGGTTTTGCCATAACTAGCCTCAATTGTTCTATAGTTGTATCTATAGAAATTTTAAGCATGGAGTTCTTCTTTAATACTTCTACCTTTGATACATTTGTCTTTCTCACTGGATGCAATAATCTGTCTTTTGTATTTAAATTCAGGCCACATTGTTAACCTAATCATAACACAAAACATTAATTTCCATGAAGTGTAGTTTTGAATGATTAATAACAAACTAATTAACATTTAATGAAATTGTCTAGACAATGATTAGAAATACTAAAGCTGTTTATTTTAGGTCTTGCTAGAGGAGATTTAGAAACACCCATGCGATTAAGTAACTAATGCATATTTTTGGTGAGAATCAAAAAAGTTGGAAGGCACTTGATAGCTTTAAAGCAGTTTTTGTATAGTTCTGAAAATGGGAATTGAACCTGTGCTTGCGTATAATGTAACCACTGGATTGCAGATCAACAACAGATCTGAGCTTTAGAAGAATATAATGCATTGAACCAAATTTCAATGCAGCATAATTGGTGCATGGGCATTCCATATACAGTTGAACCTCCCTGTGCGGACACCTCTCATAAGCGGACATCTTCCATAATGGACACTAATTCAAAGACCTGTTTGTTCTTCCTATCTCATCAGTGCATTTGGTACTTCTCGTAAGCGGACCCCCCCCCTCCCCTTCCATAAGCGGGCGCACAGACACTTTTTGTCTTAAAATTTGGATTTTGGATACAAATTTCAGTACAAAATATTCCTTATACTGTAATGACTGAGAATCATAATAATGAAACAATCTTTAAAATAATACAAAATATTTAATAAAATAGAGAATGCGGTGTCTAGAAATTTGAGAGGCCATTTGTGCTGGGAAAGCCGTGAAATGTGATACATAAGGATGTTTACATAATTTTATAACTCTGGCCCTCTATCGGCGGAAATTCTCGTAAGCGGACACTTTTCCCGGACCCGAGGGTGTCCGCTTACGGGAGGTTCAGCTGTAGCCCTTTCAATTTAATAGAGCTGGACCTCGAATTAAGTGTACTTGCTTTTGTTTTCATTGTGAACTGCATGGCATTTTTTTAAGTCTAAAATTTAATTGATTACTGTTTTATGCAAGTTCTAATCATATCAAAACAGCTCATAGGTTTAAAATCGGGGCTGTACCCAGAATTGGAAATGTGAATGCATGCAAAGCAAGCAGTCGTTAACAAGATATATAGTGGTAAAATAGTACAGTAGTAAGCCATGTGATGGAAAAACTGGACGAGGTGGGGGGCTGTGCATATGAAACCATCGACCCAAACCTCCCATCGCCATGGTGTGGGTCTGAACAACAGAACTTACACCAAGAATAGAGGGTATCATCCATGGCTGGCAGAGATGGGATAGAATAAGATTCATGCATCTAACATCTGTATTATCTTTAAACTATTGACTCAAGACAAATGCTATCTATACAACAAAACTTTAATACAGTTCAAAATGAAGGTGATATACCTACAATTCGCTGTGATAATGACAACAGTCCGATAAATGATAGATGGCACTCTAACACATACGAGCAGCCAAAATGTAGGAAAAAACTTTACTGTCAAAATTGCCTAGTTTGTAATCTAAATTCTTCAATAGTTTCTAAAATAAAATGTAAAACAGACTTATTTTGAAGAAAAAGTTATGGTTTTATATGTGGTAATACTGAAATATACCAATAGTGTTATCAGTATGTAAAATAATATTAAGCTCCTTTCACACAGAAAATATCACAATGTTGCCATAACCATGCTGGCAACATTGTTGATCTAAACCCTTCAAACAAAAGGTGAAATTCTGATAGTATGATGTCTTCCAGTGTGAAAGGGTCAAAGTAAAAAGCATAAAATTGGCAGCCTTAGAGGGCCTTTGGTTAGTTCTGCTTCAATCCGTAAGTTGTCATTTAATAATAATACCCTTTCACACGCATCTAGCCTAAACCACTAGTGGTAATATTACCGTAATATTTCTAGGGTCTCAGGCAGTTTTATGAATGCCTGCAATGTGCTGGAATTGAAGGGGAAGTTCTCTTTCTCACTAAAGCTGCCATTTGCGAATTACTGCAATATTCACATTTTAAAATTCTGTATGAAAGGGCTTATACTGGTAATTGAGTCTATGAATAAAACCGTTTTAACATTGTTAATGTTATTAGTGTAAAGAACAAGGATATAGCATGATTTAATTTTTAATCATGTTAAAATGCTTAGTATGCAGTGTTAAACCAAACTGGATGTGTTTTTATTATTGTCAGTAATTTAGAGAAGGTTGATTGACCGTCTGGAAGCTCGTCAAGTCTGTCAAACTGTCGCATATACCCAGGACAGTGACCAATACAAGGCCATTCAACTTATTATGATATTCCTAATATTTTCTGACTCAAACTATTGCTGTAGGCAGCCAGTTTTTAATTAAAATCTTTCACACAAGACTATTACTTCTACAATTAATGACTGCAAACCCCAGAAGTAACTTTTAATTGGCATTATTTTATTTTATATTAAAATTTAAAAAAAACTGAAATCTAAATACATTTACTATATCTCACTTATAAAAAACCTGAATATAAGATACAGAGTTAATGTGGTGATTTTTGTGGTACATTAATTTTCGTGTATGTAGGAGCTATCACGAATATGTGAGGTCTTACCACAACATGAGTCGTATCGTAAGTGGGGTCAGATTGAGATAATCACCAAAATAGGTCTGAAGTCAGATTTGTGAGAAATTTAGTTTTAATCAGTTATGAGCACTATGGTATTTATACTTCATTATGGTAATACTTCGTAGGTCAGTTTTCCTGCAGGGAAGTTTCCTTTGTGCAGGTTTCCTGAGATTTATAGTTTCCATACATGAAAACTTCAAATGCTCATATCTTTAGATCAGAGTATTTATACAATGAATATCATTGAACATGTTGATTACAGCTTATATTATGCTCTATTAGAAGGTACCAATAACTAAATTTTGGATTTTCCTACCATGAGAATCATTTTGTGGTAAGACCTCTCATATAAACACATCGTGAAAATATATTTCCTTTAAATTTTGAGTACATAAAAAAAAGGTAAACTTCACAAAAATGTGGTGATAGTGTTGCACACCAAGAAAATTTACACATGAAAATTACCAGTTTTACGGTAGTGTATTAACACCAATGTTTCAATGTATAATGGTTAATATTTATCTGTATTGCAAATAGTTTATCTAATAACATGTTTAGACTCATCACTCCAGGATAGCATAACATGCACCTCTACAAAGTTTGTGTCTGAACTTGTAGTGGATTAACATAAACCACTGCAACAGTTTGGCATAATGGCAAAGCTAAAACCATATAACCAAGTGCCATTTAACTAACTCTAGTATGGTGTCAGTGGCCTTGTCAGTCTGTCTAATTAAAATTCTTGTTTAGTCCATGAAACTTTTCCTAACCTGCAAAGTTTACTGCAATTTTTAATTTCTTGTATTCCTAGTGTTAGCTAACAAAATTGTGTTTCAGAACACCCATGGCAGAGCCAAGCCAAAAGAGCCATATGTTGCAAAGCTAGCTTTCCATGATAGGCAAAAATAAATTCTATTTTTCAATTCACATTTTATATTATTTATAGTGAAACATATAATAGTACATCCAACTTCCATGCTACATCAACAGTTTTCAGATGTATAGTCAAAAAAATGTTTAAAAATGAAATTTAAAATAACACTGCTTAGTCAAATGCAGTTTTCTTGAAATTTACATTTTAAATGGTTAAACTTTGAAACATGGTATGAAACTGATTTTTTTATAGGTTAAAGGTAATAATGTGTAGTTTCATAATCTTTAACTCAATTTTCAATTTTTCAACTTATGCATCCTTTGGCTTGGCTCTGCCATGTTATATCTTGTGTTAACTACACCAGGCTTAAGCTGTGTGTCTGAACATGCAGTACCCTTGGAATCAGTGTAATGCACTCTAACAGGTTTGTTTACTAACATCACTATGCATGTTTGATTGCTGTGCTTCTTTACAGACCTCCTCCAGCACCTTGTCTTCTTCCTCTATTTCTACTCCTAATTCTACAACTAGGAATCAGCCTGTAAGTACAGTATTGTAGTACACTATAGCATCTACTTCTACGTTTACAGGGATGGTGTTTAAAAAAAAACAAAAGTGAATATCCGATTCATAGCATTTTATTGTGCACTGAGTAAATTGATGCCTTTATTAAGAAAAAGCTGTTGAAAATTGTGAAAATGCAGGTCAATAAACTAAAATTGGACCTGGGAAAACCATACTCTGTCTCGACGTAATAATGTCAGAGTTATTCTACTGCAATTACTGTATTAATCTATTGCTTTTAAATCTGCTGCAGTTACTGCAGGTGACATGTTTTTTGTGACTGTATTGTCACACAAGGTTTTGATATATTGTTTTCAGTAATTCTCTTTCAGTTACTGAACTACTACTGTTGTAGTTGATTAATGCAGTAACTGCAGCAGGATAATTTTGACATGATCCCTTTACTAAAGTAAGAGAAAACCCAGTGACCCACAGCCTGCTGGGATGAATTGTATACAGGTCTAGAAATTTACATTCATAACATTTCTCCCACCCTAAGGGTCACTAAGCTCTTTACTTGTTTGTCCACAATGATAGCGATTGGACTGCACTGTAGCTTTGGGGTATCCCTCTAATCTTCTGAAAGATAAATTTGGTTTTTCAAAGTGGACACAAGCTACATGTTTGTACAAAACACTTTATAACCCCATTTGAACCAAAGATGAAGGGAGCCTCAAAACTGCTCAGACTAGGTTGTGGTGGTCCAGCCTTACCCCTGAAACACTCAACCCACCCATGATGAAAGTGCATGAAGATTTCACAAAAGTGGCATAAAGAAATTAAAATTTGGCCCAATTATATCCATTACAGCACCTCATATTTGAAAATCCATTTCAACCAAATTCAACAAAAGTAAATATCAACTACCTCAATCATTCTTTTCTGTTTGTTTTACCTAGAGGTGCTTTCTTTTCATTATATTTTGAATGATATAATGAACTTTCGAAAAATGTTTAGAATATTAACAAGAATTAGTCCATTTGAACCAAAGATTTGAGGTGAAACACCATTATAATGGTTCTTTCAGTTATATGTCTGGTGCATGACTAGAAATAATCAACATTTAGTTGCAAAAAGTATCTTTAAATACATGATTGTTAATCTCTGCTTCGTTCCACCAAACTAAACCACAGCTGTGCAGATTTTAATTTGTTTAATAATTTTAATTTAGCAAATCACATCGTGGGAGCTTTTAGACAGTCTGCAAGACATTTTCAAATCGTTTGATGAACGTAGTCAATACTTGAATTGTTCTAAGCAGCAGAGACCACCACCGTCCGCCACCTTACAGGGTAACATTGCAGTGAGTGGTGGTGGTAAGGTAGGCTTCCAGAATGAAGCCCAACAACTGGCTCAAGTACATACAGTAGTGACTGTGATGAAAACTGGCAAGGCACAGGCTGAAGACTCGGCTATTGGACTCATCAAGAACATTCTGTCGTAAGTCAGCATAAGTATCGAATCAAATCAAATTATCTTTATTGCAACCACATTGACTGTTGGCTTGATATTACATACTTTGTGACATAGATTTTACATTTATAGAATTTAATAGAAAGTAGATTGGCCAGCGATGAACAAACTATCAATATGCTCCATGATTGAGTGATTTTACGGTGTTCACTCTTCTTGATTTTTTGATAATAATATTGCTTACAATAATCAAGAAGACGATCTGAGAAGTGAGGTAGATTTAGTGAAAGCATTAATTGATTATTAATCAGAGAACCTAAATGTCAGAAAATGAATTGTTTCCAAGTCATTGAATGAACTGAAATTTCCCATCAGTTTCTATACTCAACACTCACAAGTAAGAAAGTATAATGCATACTCCAAGTAATAAAATACATTTCATCTTGACAGGATTCAATATTTTGACATAAATAATGTCATCAAAAAACCAGCAACTTTTTAAACTGTACAGAAAACCTGGAACTTTTACACCAGCAACTTTTTACACTTTTCCTTATGTTTATCAGGGTTCATACATGTCCTTGAATTCTTTGAAAGTCCTGGAAAAACAAATGTGCATTTTCCAGTACTGATATGATATTGAAATATAGTTGAGATAAAACATTTTCATTAAATTCCAAAGATTCATTTCTATTTTTCTAACCCTGTATGACAAGGCCATTAATTGAGTGTCTTTGAAATTTAGAAAATATGATCTGGAATGTCCTTGAATTGCCCATGAATTTTACTTGTTTTAAGGTGTATGAACCCTAGTTAATTATTTTGCACAGTTTGGTCTATATCACGTTTATATGATAATATTGGTCTCTTGATTTTTGGACTTTACAAAAAGGTCAGATTTATCATTAAATTGGTTTTATTTTTTCGCATTTTTTCTGACTGTACTATTTTATTTTATAGATCTCAACGGGTGAAAGCTAGATTGGAATCTGGACTTGAGGAAGAACAAAAAGGTATGTTTCTATTCCTACAGTGAAAATGACAAACATCAACTTAATTGTAATAAGGTGTAAAAATTCTTTGTTACGTAAACACTGCATTTTTAAAAATTTGTGTCAGTCAGTTGGTTGGTTTTTTTTTTTTCTTAAAACAAAATATTTACTGACACAATACCATATTTGCAATATCTTGACATTTTTAAAAATTTCCTATAGCTAAATTTTACAATAACTTTAATAAAGATATCTTTAATTTTCACAAAGACTTTGTGTTTCTTAACATTTTTTGAATAAATTTTAAATATTTTTTTTTAATACCAGCTCAAATCGAGCTATACTCCTTGGTACAGAGAACTGAGACCACATGAATGTTTACTTTAAGTTTCTCTTTGAAAAAATAACACCCTCCAACTAGGTAGGTCTACCATGTTAAATTACTAGGACGATCTACCTTGCAGCACAGTAGTGTTATTGGTGCCTCAAGGTCATAAGTAATTGTTGTGATGTCAGTTTTAATTATTCTGAAGGTCTATTGATAACTGTATTTTTCTATGAACTTAAGGGTATTGCTGACCGCATATCATTGGTAGTCTCCCCTGGGAGGGGATCTGACCATATTAATTGAGAAATGTATGGTTTTGGTCATAATAGGATAATAAAGTTAATGTTATGTGTGAATGGTAGTTTTTATAGGGTTAACCCTGTTAACTACCTAGATCTACCTTTTCACTGTCATTATCTACCATGTTAACCCTAGTTGGAGGGTGTTATTTTCAAAGGGTTGAATTGTAAAATTAGCATTAACTATTGATCATTTTTGTACTTTCTGTGTACAGCATGGGTCCTATTTATAATAATAGACATTTCAGTAGACAGTAGATAGAAGCAAATGACATCTGATAGGCGGATGTCATTTAGTAATCTAAACCCCATCCATTAATGATGAATGTGTGTTGGAAATATTAAATTCACAATAATGATATTCTAAAATGTACATGTATTTTATCCGCTGTCCTATATTACAACAAGGCTAACCATTATGATATTTCATTTCATTCATTTTATTGCATTAACAAATGCCATTTATGAATTAATTTGATCTGTTTCCATTGAATACAGCTTATCAGCTCAGCTATACCATATATAAAGTAGTTAGTAAGCTGTGGGTTGTCATTAATATTTCAGTTTAAATCCTTACTAAGTGTTCTATCTTAATCTCTTTTTGTCAAACTTTACTCACAAGTTCCCTCTTACCCAACACTATAACATGCTTATGTTTCTTCAGCAACATTTTGTCTAGACTTGTAGGTTTTTGTTACTCGGACTGGATAGTTTTTGTTAGTTTTGACTACTTTAATAAAGAATCGCATTTTTAAATAGTTCACATTTAAAAAAAAAATGTTTTTACAACATTTTTTTTTAATTCAGAAAGGAGATTTTTTTTCTGTTCAAACAACAGGTTGTTTTATTTTAAAAAAAGAACAACAGATGGCATAAAATATTTAAAAATGATGAGAGGTCAAATTAATGCATGTCTTGATGATTTAACAATATACTGTTACTATGTGCATGGTTCGCACACAGTACGGATAACAATTCTGATCGGCTTTTTCAATGATGATGGTATTGATGATGATGATTAGGACGATGAAGACAATGATGATGTTGGTGTTGGTGGAGTGGTTTGGTGAAATGATGGTGTTGATGACAGTGCTGGTGGTGGTGTGGTGATGTTGATGATGGTCATCATGGTTATCATCATCATCATCACGCTCATCTTCGTCATCATTGTCGTCATCACCACCAATGTGATCAAAATCATCATCTTGATAATCAACATCATAATGATCATTACCATCAACGTCAACGTCATCGTCATCATCATCGACATTGTCAAGATCATCATCATCACCACCATCATCAACACCATCATCATCATCATCATCATCATCATCGTTAACATCATCGACATCATTATCGTCAACATCATCATCTTCATCATCACCATCACCATCATCATCATCACCACCACCGGCGCCGCCGCCACCACCACCACCATCATCATCATCATCATCACAACCAATATCACCATCATCGTCACCGTCACCATCATCATCATCATCGTCATCATCATCATCATCACCATCACCTTCATCACCATCATCATTATAATCATCATCATCGCCATCACCATCACCATCATCATCATCATCGTCACCACCACCACCACCATCACCACCACCATCACCATCATCATCATCATCATTATCGCCACCACCACCACCACCATCATCATCATCGTCACCACCACCACCATCACCACCATCATCATCGTCAATGTCACCGCCACCGCCGCCACATCCACCATTACCAACATCATCATCATCAAAGGTTATCAATAATATAAGAACAGGTTTTTTACGCTATCTTTATTCCATTAATTTATTTCTTTTTTTTTTATCTGATAATTCAGTGAACTTGCTCATGTGTAAATATTTGTTATCCCAGTGAGCTTTCATTGAACTCTTCGTTATTAATAAATTAATATAAAAAGGTTGTTAAATAACATGTTCACTAATTTCCCATTAGGCTTAGAATTTAATATTTCATGCAAATTGTCAATAATATTAATATTTTAACCTTAATTTAATAAATTTGTTAAAGTGCTTTTTTGTCTTACATTGTTACATGCACGGAGTACCTAGAATTGTTTACGCAATTTTAAACTGAATGCGAGTTGCATGGCCAAGCGTTTAAAGCAGGAGAACCATGAACCATAGCAGTAACAACAGCATGGGTTTGAGGCCCGCTCCCACCATGAGTTTTAACAGGTGGATAGGCCTAGTTCTTATTGTGAGCTCAACCATTTACAGAAAAACAACAACTAGCTAGTATTGAACTACGAGTAGAGTTCAATACTACATAGTATTGAACCGGTCAGAATGGCAGAATTGAATAATAATATGAAATATTTAAAAAAAAACACGCCTTTCCATCATTATCCCTTTATCTCATTTCATTCTCTATATCATCTTACCCTGACAGGTTTCCCTAAACCTCCTGGAACCCAATCTAGTCTAGCAGATGAACCCAAGAGTAAGTCATCCAGGCCTCACACCAAGCCCACAGATAAGGAACGACTCAAGTTGGTGTCAAGTAGAAGAAGTACAGCTCCCAGCCTTGAAAATAATCCACGCAGAAGTGGTTCTGGGTAAGGAAATTTGTAATTGTTACTTAAAATTCTTCATTATTAAGCAATAAACAATTATAAACAGCATCATATCTCAGAAATATAATTGAACCACATTTGTGTCAGCACTGGGCTGTTTTGAGTAACCATTATTAAATAAATGGTGACCTTAAAATACTAATTAAACATTTTACCATCCACCCTTAAGGCCTGGTCACACCGCCCGAACTTTGTTGGAGTGTTCCGTGAACGGTAGGGAGATGATTTTTTTTCACTGCTCCAAGAACGCTTCAGCTAAGTTCAGGCGGCGTGACCAGGCATTTCTGGGCCTTTAAGACGTTCCTGGAGCGCTGAAAAAATTTCATCGCCCTACTGTTCAAGGAACGCTCCAACAAAGTTCGGGTGGTGTGACGAGGCCTTTTACTGAATCTATGACTTTTGTTGCTACATCTTTAATTTTGTTTACTTTTTATCATACATTACCTCTGCAAATGAAGTTTTCTTGTTTTTTTTATTTATATCTCTGTTGGTGTGTGAGCCTCTGTGAACTGTTTACAAGCCAGTTTTCAAACTTGGTCACAATGTCTTTTACTAAAAATCTCAAACTGATCAACAAAAAACAGGGAATCGATAAATCTAGTTGAAGATATACATCAAGTTTGATCAAACCAGTGATTACCACTTATTAAATTGTAAATCTAAACATTTACCTGTAACGTTTAATAGAAAGCAACTATGGCAAGATGAGGATTTTGATTTGGTCATAGTTTGATGTCAACCCATGTGTAGTTTCAACAAATCCACCCTTTGAAAAAAATAACACCCTCCAACAAGGTGGGTGTACCATGTTAAATTACTAGGAAGATCTACCTAGAACCACAGAGAGCTACCTAGTAAATAGATACATTGATACCTTAAGCTCATTAAGTAATTGATTATCATGGTGTCAGTTCTAATTAGTCTAAAGGTCTATTAATGGCTGTATTTTCATATTGTAGGGCATTGTAGACCACATCCTCCGGTAGGCTCCCTTGGGAGGTTAATTGAGAGATTTATGGGTCTTGGTTATAATGGAATGTTATGGTAGGTAGCAAGGCTGGTGTACGATAGTTTTTATAGGTTTAACCATGTTAACTACCTGTATCTACCTTGTCACCACCTTATCTTCCATGTTAATCAGAGTTATTTTTTTCAAAGGGCAGCCAGACTGGAGTTACAACATGAACATAATCCCTTAATTCTATGCACCACTTAACACCAGGAGTTCATTGCAAATGCATTAAACATTAATTCATTATAAATGTGGCTGATGGAAAGCTGATGGATCTCACAATACCGCATGCTGCCCTCATGCAAGCAGGGAGTTCATCTCCCTGATGCAACCATGCAGGAACATTTCATTTAAAGTAATGCAGCATTTGTTTGATTCTTCAAACCAAAAATTAAGTGCTGTGCATACTTATTTTTCAATACGTTTTATTATAATATAGCATGGGATCCATCATGGTTTTTCTATGTATAACCCACAGGCTAAATTTTATTCATTACACCAGATGAAAGCAAAATCAAAAATAATAAAAATAGTTTTCTATAGATTGCCAACTGTTTTTCATTGGTCTCTGAGATTCTTACAATGAGATGAGTGCAACCAGTTTACCTTATTACAGGATTCATACATGTCCTTAAATTCCTGTAAAAACAAACATGCTTTCCCCAGTACTGAAAACCCCTGGAATATGCTAATTACTCTTGAATGTCCTGGAAATTTCATGATATTGAAATTAAGTTGAGGTAAAACAGCTATTTTCATTAAACTCAAAAGGTTCATTTTTATGTTTTTGTACCACACATGGCAAGATCATTGATTTAGTGTCCTTGAAATTTAGAAAATATTACCTGGTCATCTTCCTCATTGTTAACATGTCATTATCCCCATCAGCACCATTGTCATCTTTCTTATCATCAGTCCATTGGCATCTTCCTCATTGTTAACAAGTCATTCTCATCATTCCATTGTCATCTTCCTCATTGTTAACAAGTTATTCTCATCGTCACCATTGTCATCTTTCTTATCATCATTCTATTGTCATCTTCCTCATTGTTAACAAGTTATTCTCATCGTCACCATTGTTATTTTTCTTATCATCATTCTATTGTCATCTTCCTCATTGTTAACAAGTCATTCTCCTCATCGTCACCATTGTCATCTTTCTTATCATCATTCCATTTTGTCATCTTCCTCATTGTTAACATTGTCATTCGCCTCATCATGACCAATTACCATTTTCTTCATCATCTCCTAATGTCAATTTTGTATTCTTGATCAGCATCCAAAATTCTTGTAATGAAATCTAAATAATAATAAATTAAGTTGCTATTACTTACAATTATATAGTGATAATAGATGCATAATTTATGACAAGATTAATTTGATGTGGCTTCTATTAAATAAAAAACATGCATGTTGCCATGGGAATTAAACAACATTTTACATTACGTGATATTGCTAACATTACAAACTGTTTTTTCTGGGATGTTTCTCATTAAAAAAATGTGTATCTTTATAATGAATATTGAAGGAGGTAACACAGTCTCCAATGTCTTTATTTGAAGTTACTGAGTTTTTATTTTATCTAAATTTATTCAATGTATCTTCTTGTAAACTGTATAATACATACACAAAGCGATATTCCATCAGTAATTATGTCATCATCAAGTATAATACATACTCCAAGCAATGAGATACATGCCATCATGTCAGGATTCAATATTTCGACATTATGTCATCACTGTTGTATAACCTTAGTAAGGGACATGTTCAATTTATTTATTCATTCACAATGCAGCTATAATAAATAATAATTCTAGTCTTCTGGACTTATTTTTTTTAATGATGGCTATAATATCGTGTGTCCAGTCCAAAACACATCATCACGCCGACTGATCACTTGGCGGCAAGGGTCCGTTGACCTGTGATAAAGGTCGATGACCACAGGTAGAGAACTTCCGCACCCTTACCGCCAAGTGATCAGTCGGCCTGATGATGTGTTCTGGATTGGACATGATATTATAGCCATCATTAAAAAAAGTAAGTCCAGAAGACTAGAATTATTCTTTATTATACCTGTATACATTCCTGGATGACTGAAAATCTTCATAGACGTATTCATTTACAATATTTAACCAAGACTGGTCTTCTTTGTGGTCCCTGGATAAATTACCACCCTATCTAAAGGTCATGCATTGACCACTCAACAAACTTCTTGTTAGTAATTTATATTTAAGTCAAATTGCAATTACTGTACATAGTGTAAACAACAATTTAATCCCTGGATTAGTAGTAGACGAGAAGTATTATTAAACGTTTTTGGTATAACTTCTAATTGTCTATATTGTTAATTAATCTTTAACATGTAAAATATTGAGCTTGGCAAATATCCACGTTAATATGATTACAATTTGTTTTTCCATAATTTAATATTATTAATATGCACATTTCACTTTATTATTAACCAAGGAGATAGTAAACCTACTTTAAAGTGAGAGCTTTTGTTGTTGTAATTTTCTTACTATTTTATTGAGAATTTAAGAAGTCTTTTCACTCGAAAATGACCAAAAAGTCTAATCATTAATTTTGAAATGGACTTGTTACTAAACATCAAAGTTGAGAATTGAAATTAAGCACACTCCAGACTAGATTTTACCAAAAAAGAAAAAAATAAAACAATATTTCTATATTTGGTCATGATGATATCACATCAATTTCACATGGATATATCATTACCATATATGGGTACATCAAACTTTTTATCAGATAAAATTTGATTGTCTGGGTTGTTCTATAGTGTAATTAAAAATCGTTTATTAAGATTTATACACTGAAAATGAAAAAAAATCATAGATTTTAGCTTACTTTTAGCATATATAATCGTGCAAATTTATGGGTACAATTTTTTTAATACTGTAAACAGATTTTGGGTGTAATGATCATAATATATACTGTATATTGCTTCAAAAGCCAGTAAATTTTCAGGTGGAAATACATTTTTAATGTACTGTAATAACCCAGATATCAGCTCACTGCATTGTAGTTCGTTTTTATAATTAATATTATGAATTTTGTATGCTACAGTTGAACTTCCCTGTGCTGACACCTCTCGTAAGCGGACACCTCCCATAACGGACACTAATTCAAAGACCCGTTTGTTTTTCCTATCTAATCAGTGCATTTGATACCTCCTGTAAGCGAACATCTCCTGTAAGTGGACGCGGACACTGTTTATTTTAAAATTTAGATTTTTTGTATGTTAATTTATCTCCCATAAGCGTACATCAATTTAGTGATTTTTCTGTACAACAAATACAAATTTCTATACAAAATCATACTTATTCTGTAATGGCTGAGAATCATATTACTGAACTGATCTTTGAAATGAAAAACAATATTTAATACAATATACATTGCAGTGTGTAAACAAGAGGTCATTTGTGTTGAGAAGGCCGTGAAAGAAGAGGCAAAAGGGCGTATACATACATTTTCAACTTTGGCCCTCTATCGTTCTCGTAAGAGGACACTTCCCGTAAGCGGACACTTTTCCCGGACCCGAGAGTGTCCACTTACGGGAGGTTCAACTGTACCTAAATTGTTTAGAATCACTGTAGATATAAGTTGCTTCTATACTTTTCCGTTTTTTTCCTTGAATGTGTACCTTTTATGTACTTGTGATGATTAAATAAAAAATGTATGCATAGAATTGTAATTTTGGAAAACTGCTATACTTGAGGTTGATTTCAAATTGGTGATTTTACTTTTAGTAATTGATGTCAATAGAAAACAACTGATAGATTTAGATTAAATGTATTGCAGTGTCAGGTTAGTTGACTTAAAGATATTCAATTCGTTTGATGTAAATAAATGTTAAAATTTTATCTGGGACATTTAAATATTGAACAATCTTTTTGAAAGTGGGTATTGACAGTCCATTGAGCTATGTGTTAATTAATTAGATTATGAATCAGTAACTTAAAGAAATTCATCATTTTCAAGGATAAATAGACTAATGGCTTAAAATTCAATGAATATTGTATAGAATCAAGTTTTTATAAAAAACTACATAGCTGTTGTTTATCCTGATAATTGGGAGTTTTAAGTTTCAAAATAATCATTTGTTTACTTCCTTTTACAGAATAATTTAATTTAATACTTGATCATATAAAGGGATAGAAATTTAAAAAATGATACGGAAGAAGGCAACTGTCCAGGAAGATATTATTTTGTGATGTGTCAGCCTAAAAATGGATAGATAAACTAATTAAAAACACAGGGCAGTGTACATAGATAATACAAGACAAAAAAAAAAACAAGAAAAACTTTAATATGGAATACATGTTGTATGAAATTAAAACCAGGAGGTCAATCAGAATTCAGTTGTTAGATGGGGAAAAGAGAATGATATTCTGATAGGATATAATAAAATGTTTATGAAGGTTAAAAGAAAAAATGTATAAGAGATTTCAAATTCTTAATTGAAGGGGATAGTTTTTTTTTCATTTGGGGGTCTAAAAATATGATATTATGTTGAAAATAGGTTGCATTTTGCTTAAGAGTGATAACTCATGAAGCATCCTTTAGTGTAAAGCTGAATGAAGTTTTAGCGATGTTGCTTCTTAGCAATTTCCTGGGACCCATTGTGCAGATTAGTAGATTAAAGCAATGTGGATATAGTTATAAGTCATGATGGCTAGCAGTGAGGATGGAATGTTGAACTCGAACACCTCTTGGTGTACTGGCCAGGCACCACCAGAAAGACCTCACTTTGTACTTTTTGGTTATCCATGGGGCCCACAACACCGATTACATCAAATCAAATCCAATATTATACATGTGCAGATTTATTTTTTGTACTCTTTACCATTCTTATTGCCAAGAATTGTGAATTGAAAACTCCCTAGTGCCTTATCCAAGGACACAGATCAAATGACAAGCATCAAATCTCATCTCAATATTATAAGTCTAAGGGTATGTTCAGACTCAACAATTAAGTGGAGCATAACGTACGCGGCGTACAATTATTTGTGTCTGAACTAGCCGGCGATTAGTGTAAATCACTATTCCGAAGCGTAACTTGTGCTTCCTGCAAACCCCGGTTTAGCGTAAGCTATGGAGCTATGCCTCGTACACTTGAATGGTTTTGTCCTTGTGTCACATGTTGTCCAATCACAATTTGCAATCGGTCTGCATTGGTCAATCAATTACGGATCACTGGTCATAGAAAATCCCATTGGAGGCAATTTTAAAATTGCCTTTGACTCTCCTTATGCCTTGTGTCCGAACACCTTGGTATTACAACGCAGATTAGCTTACACCTTGCTTACGTTAAACTCCACTTTAGCCATGAATCTGAACATTGCCTTTACCACAACCGATGGTAATAATCACAAGTTTAGCAGTTAGTGTGTATTTGTAATTTCTTACATAAAAAACATAGAAATTATAATACATAATCCCTTAAACAAAATAAACATCAAAGTTATGACCGCTGTTTACACAAACCATTTTAGTAAATGAGGCTATTGATTTGAGCATTGCTATTACTACACACATTTATTACTTCATCTAGTGGACCAATAAGTGAGGGTTATAAAATTCAGCAGCAAATCAATACTGTACATAATTGTTAAACATTTTTGATTTTATTAAAAACTTTGATTACATCTATACTCAATGATCTATAGAATGTATTTATTTTTGATTTGATTATATCTGTGTTGTGAGATATCAAAAATATTTCCATGAAAGTTTGAAGTAAACTTATTTCCAGTGGGGTCCTTCTATTGGTGATTGGGCAGTACTACTCTTTTTCGAAGAGCATAGTTTGTTCTTCAACACGTTGACTGCCAGACCCATTTTCATGTTTCGTTCCCGTGTGCCAGAACAGGTTTACATGTACAAATATAGTTTTTTTAAGCTTTTATTTAGTCACATATCATCAAAATAGGGTGTCTAATATTTTGGCGGGAAAATATTAGGTGACGAGTATACTCGT
>JAOTQE010004359.1:0-11294 GCA_025631205.1 Nesometra sesokonis
CCCTCCATGTTGGCTCCACCACTTCAACTTCTTGTTTTTGTACCCCCCACATTTCAATTCAAATCTACGCTGTTGCCGGGAACCATAGCAATAACAACAGCATGGGTTCGAGACCCGCTTGCACCATGGTCCTTGTGGTGGAACAAGTCTTTCCGGACAAGGACTATAAACCATAGGCCCAGTTACTTATAATTTTACAGACAATTTATGTATTACTTATAATTTTACAGACAATTATATGTATTTCTTATAATGTTACAGATAATTCTATGTATTTCTTATAATTTTACAGATGATTCTATGTATTTATTACAAGTTTGGGATGATTTTAATTACTTAGCAAGAAACAATAAAATCTAAAAAAAGACACAGACCTTTTTTTTTAAATTGTGGGTCGGGCCTTGGGCAACATCTTTTTTAGGCCTTACTATAATTACCTTGATCTGTTAGTTCTTTGTGATACTTTCGCTCCTTTGAATATAAACGTCTTTGCCTCACCATCAAGGTACTCTTTCCAGGCAATATTGCCATGACATCCGTCAGGTAACTTTAACTCACAGAACACTCCCCTGATATCCTGCAGTATCATACACCACTGTTTGAATGTATTCACTGAGTTGTCCGCTCTAAAAATAAGTTAATGAATGTGATTAATATTAAGGGTGAAAATTTAGTAAAATTCCTGGAAACTAAATCTTGGAGACTTGGAAGCTCGGTAATACTCTTTATATCACACATGGGAAAAGTAGAAATATAAAATTAGTGTGAGTGATAAGGTAGTAAAATGAAGAAAAAGTATGATCAGAAATTGGAAGACAAGATGAATCTGGGTTGTGGCAAAGTGATGTATGGGCATGGGGAGGAAATACATTAAAATGGGTTAACTTAATGCCTTTAGTACATGAAACAAAGTACCTACTATATTAGTTGAAAGTACCTGACTTCCATAAAATGGGTGGAAGGGCAGACAGTATGTGTAAGGAGTAGTTTCTGAGGAAGGATTTATGTTGTTATAAAGTGCACTAAAACATGGGGAAGAAATGGATTAAAGCGGATTTAGCAAATGCATTCAGTACACAATGTGAGAGTCTTTAATTATCTACCCTATTACTTGAAAATCCTGCTGTCTTTTGGGACCTGTTCAAGGGTCCCAAGGATTTACAATCTCAACTTCTCGTTCTTGTTCTTCTTGTTGCTCTTACTGTCTTAGAAAATGAAAATGGCTAAGGCTTTCTTAATTGGAATCATATAAACATGAAATTTTATATGTGCATTCTTCAAAATTTTTCTCAAAAACATACTACGGCAGATTTGAAAAGTTAATAGCAATTAATTAATAATTAGGTAATTAATATTAAGCATGATATGCATGAGTAAACACATAAAATAGGCAGCTTAGAAGGCAGTATGACTTAATGGCTACTGTAAGTGAACCATGTGAACACAAGCAGTATTAATCCTGTAGCACTGTCAATTTAGCTAAGTGGTGATGGGATCGAGCCCAAGCTCACCCGTGTTTGAGTTTTTGAGGAACCATGCATGCT
Source organism: Nesometra sesokonis (assembly GCA_025631205.1). NCBI lineage: Eukaryota > Metazoa > Echinodermata > Crinoidea > Comatulida > Antedonidae > Nesometra > Nesometra sesokonis. The sequence continues at coordinate 1,545 of JAOTQE010004359.1, forward strand.
TTTTTAAAATCTTAGGTTCATGATGGAATCACATCCATCTAGCACTTCCGTGTTTGTAAAATTCCTTAATCAGAAGTTCCAACCCTTCCGATTTGTCCGGGAGTCTCCCGAAATTTTAAAAGTCTCCAGATTTTTTTAAGCAATCTCCTGATTTTCTGTTAAAATTTAAACATGTTCTAGTACCATAATTTGGCTTAGAATAACATTTAATCAATAAATACAGTTACTTTTAAATCGTAATTGATGCTAGTTAACACCTTTCTGGCATGTTTTTTCGGCCCTTCGCTCATAAAACGCAGTAGAAGGGATAATATTTTAAGATAGAGGACGCACTTTGAAAAATCTCCCGCATTTTAGACCTCAGATTTGAAAAAACTCCCGAATTTTAGACATTAGGTTGGAACATCTGACTGAATTATCTTCACTTACTGTTTAGCCTGCAGTGCATTGTAACAGCATACTCTCTGCACCGTTGCCCTAATACACATTCCTTTGGTACTATGTCCACTACTGTCCGCAATGCTGTCCAGTATAGAGTCAGAAGCACGGTCATCCTCATCAATGGTTTTTACTGGTTCAATAGTCACCTCTTCTAAAACTGGTCCAACTATCAATGGGTCAGTACATGGTGTCTTGTCAAAAGTCATCTTCCTTCTAGTAGACTAGCATCAATATTAAATTAATAATAAATTGTCAATGAAACTAATAATATTGCAATTAAGTTTTATAAAACTTAATCATATTTACTCTGGATGTGTGCAGCCCAGTTGAGATGAAAAGTAAGTACAAATTAAATCCTCTTCCCATCCTTATGGATCACAAGGCTGCAGCTCATTCCCAGTCTCCATAGGCTGAAGCATGCATAGATTTATTATATGGCTAGATAGTGAACTTAACAGTGTAGAATTGCAATCCCTACTATTGATGGTCGTCAGCTTTCTTCAGAAACATTTGAGTTAAATAATCATAAATGTTTTATAATTATTGTACTTTTAAAATTCAATTGTCATTACATATATTTTACGTTGTCAATTATCTTTATATTTTAATTAAATTTACTTCCATTTATTGATAAGGTAGAAACTTTTATGACAGATCAAGGGCGCAATTCTGCCATAACAGCATTAAAATGTAACGCGATTTGACTGGTTGGATTCCAGACAGAATAATAGGCGCTTCCATGGAATTTCACTTTGGGGGTATGTATTCTATGGAAGTTCACTATCTAGTCATTAAAATAATACATCTATTGAAGCATGTGAGAGTGTGATACTGTCTCTGGATGGGACTCTAGTCCATCACAGGTAACGCCTTTCTTTATAGATGAGTGATTTTTACATAATTCAGAAGGAAGTTAGAGTTGGGTGTCATCAGAATTTCAAGTAGTTGTTTTACCTGGTATGTTGAACTGTGTGCTTCATTTGCAGCATCTGATTCTTGTTCAACTGATTGGCAGTAGTGAGTACACAAAAGAATTGGTTCACTGTATGTTGGTAAGTTCAATCGTTGCCTTAAATAAAAACGGAAACTTAATACAAAATATGAATTTCCCAGAATAAATCATATATAAATAAAAAAAATAAATCAATAAAACGGCAGCTGCAAACAAAACCAAAACTTTAATTACATTTTCCAAAAGTGAAGACCAGTTTGTATAAACCATTACCATTCCTTGTTCACTTTATGTATACTTTCACTCTGAAAAAGATATCCGTGGAATGGACATTGAAATTGTCAGCAGGTTAAAAAATGGATTGTTAATCTGAAACATTTACTCTACAATCCAGATATTTTCAATCAAAACAATTAAAACTGTCTTAACTGGTGGTCTTAACTTACAGAATAGAGCCGGTTGTAACACATAGATGGTCTTAGCAAAGTCACCTCAGTTAGACCATTACAATAAACAGTAATTCGATTGGCTGCTACCACAACGGATGGACATGTTTTGAATAGTGCGCTGTTAAGCTGGAGTTCTAATTGATTTGGAATACTGTGGATTCCAGCCGTGTTTTACCGGAGTGAGCTTGTTGTGAAACACGCCTCTGATCTACGGCTAGTGGTGATATAGTGGGCCTACGTTTTTATATTTTGTGGCCAAACTTAATATTTTTATTTGAATATGACTGCCGTAACATCAGCCAAACAACAAAGACAGTTGTCATCACTTGATAGTTCGATGGAGGATGTGCCCTCAGTCAATAGTGACAAAAAGATATCTACCATTTTGAAAGTGTTAACGGAATTGACAAGTGATATAAAGGAGGTAAAGGATAAACTTGATAAAGTGAAGGTGGATATTTTGATTCAACTCAATGAAATAAAAATGTTAAAAGGAGAAAACCGAGAAATAAGGGAGAGAATAGGTGTTTTGGAGGTGAGCATGGAGAATATGGATATTGGTATAGAAGACATAAAATATGACTTGACCTTAAAAGAGAATATCAGCGATTATGAATGGATACAAAATGAAACGAATATAGACTGTTGTAGTATAAAAAAAGATTATGAAAATTTATTAAACAAGGTGGAGGATCTAGAGAACAGGTCCAGAAGGAACAATGTCATTTTTCATGAAATACCGGAAGACAGCGAAGGAAGAAACTGCAAACAATTTATGGAGGACTTGGTTAAAAAGGGAATCGGCCTTGAATTAGAAGTAGAAAGAGCCCACAGAATTGGTCCACGTAAGTAAAAAAATACAAAAAATGGCCTATAATCATTAAACTTTTATGATACGTAGACAGAGAAACAATATTGAAGCAAGCCAGGAAAAGAGAAGCCTTATAAGGGTAAATATATTTTTGTATCGGATGATGTGTCGTTAAAAGCGAGAGAAGAAAGGAGGACATTAAATCAAGAAAAGAAAAGGATTAGAAAGGAGGGGAGGTTTGCAATGGTTCCTAGGTCTGTTTCAGCATTGCTTATTACGATTTTTGCTTAATATTTTCGTTTTATAGACACTTTTAATAATATTGATATATTTTACTCTCTGAAAGAAAGGGGGCCCCTTAAATCTGCCCCTGATCTTACCATGAAGGGCTTATAGTAACAATGAATCCCTCAGCAATGCGCAACTGTCTAGCAGTTAAGGTTGAGAATAACACATGTAGAACCCTATATTTACTTTTATCAAAGCCAAATACTGCATACACCTCCACAATTCTGCCTACCACTTGACACCAAACTCATGTCATTCCCAAACCCCATTCACTTATGATGGAAGACACAAAGTAACAATGGATCCAGTAATTTGTAACTGCCCGGCAGTTTAGGTCGAGAATAACATATGTAGCACCCTTTCTTTACTGTCATCAAGGCCAAAAATTGTCTAAATTCCACAATTCTGCCCCTTGACACCACGCTCATACCATTTCTGAGCCCCATTTACTTAACATGAGGGACACACAGTAACAACGACTCACTCAGCCATGTATAACTGCCTAGCAGTTGAGCTTGAGAATAACACATGTAGCAACCTACAAATACTGCCATTCCATAATTCTGCCCCTTGACACCAAGCTCATATCATTCCTGAGCCTCATTCATTTACCATGGAAGGTACACAGTAACAATGGACCCCTAATGTGTGTGGTAGAGGATAACACTTTCAAGGCCACCTACTGCTACTGCATCCCCACAATTTTGCATACACCTTGGCACCAAGTTCATATGATTACCGAGGCCTATTCACTTACTTACCATGGAGGGTACACTGTAACAATGGATCCTTCAGCAACGTGTAACTGCCTAGCAGTTGAGGTTGAGAATAACACATGAAGCATTCTCTGCTCACTAGCCTCTACACTTGTAATATCCAGGCATTCACTGATGTATATTCCATGGCTTACATGCAACTTTTTAACACTGACTGTGAGTGACGTAGCACTAGCTAAAAAGAATACAACAAAATAAATGTAACATCTCCTAATAAATAAACAATGATAATACAATTTTTGTTTTACATTTCGCTATTTTATTTTTTTAAATTTTATTTTCATTAACATCCAACAACAGGGGGCTTGCCAATTACAGAATGGACAATATTAAAGTATATAAATAATGTACAAAAAAATATAAATACATAAACATTTCTTAATTTTGTATATAAATATACTTAAACTGTTTGAAAATCAATTTACAATCTAATTTAACAACAGTCAAATGTGCCTAAGTCAACTTTCCTGAGTAGAAGACTGTCATCGCGTCCGGCAACCACATACTCAGCGAGCGACACGGTTTAGTCATGCAACTGTCACACAAAGCAGTGAGTTGCCAGCTTTATTTATCATGCAAGATTGATGTGTTTTTTAATTAATTAATTAATTTAATTAATAATCTCAAAGTTTTAATTTGTTCTAGGTTCATTTTTCCAGTGCCAATTTGGATGAGATTTAGGCAAGGTTGACTATAGATATAGTAACCCACTACGCTTGTATCAGTAATCCCACCACAAAAAACAGCAAAAGAATAGTAACCAACAATTATTATTTGCAGTTTCATAGAACTCTAAGGGTATGTTCAGATTCAACGATTAAGCGGAGCATAACGTACGCAGCGTACGATTATTTGTTTCTGAACTCTCCTGTGATTAGTGTAAATCACTAATCCATAGCATAACTTGTGCTTTCTGCAAACGCCGGTTTAGCGTAAGCTTCGGAGCTATGCCTTGTACACCTAAATAGTTTTGTCCTTGTGTTACGCGTTGCATTGGCCAATCAAGTACAAATCACTGGTGACAGAAAACCCCACTAGCGGTGATTTTAAAATTGCCTATGACTTGCGCTACATCTTGTGTCCGAACACCTTGGTCGTTACGTCGCAGATTAGCTTACGCCTTGCTTATGCTAAGTTGCACTTAAGCCACGAGTTGGAACATAGCCTAATTCTATTTTGTTTAACCTAGGAGTGTACATATCAGCTATATCTTTGAAAATGAAGGCAGAAGAGGATAAGAATTTTTGCTAAGCTTCAAATTAAAACAAAGAAAAAATCATGTGAAACTAATTTATTTTTGCATTTTAAAAATATACAACTTAATTTTCAATATTTTGACTTATGCCTCCATTGGCTTTGCAGTGTCATGTATGAATAACAACAGTTTTTGGCATAGTCAAACCTCTTTGAAAGTCTTATGTTTTGCTTCCTGTGTATAGTACTTGATACTTCCTTACTGGTATTCAAGTGTAATTCCAAGACTGAAATATTCTAAGAATGTGTATTAATCCATTCTCCATGACTAATCACAACAGAATTTTTGTTTTTATTGTCACTTAAAAATGAACAAAAACAAATCACCAACATTAATTTTAATAATAATAAAACACTTGTACTGTCCAATATTAATGATCAAAGGTGCAGATTGTATAACCAGAGCAATGAGAAAAAGATTATATGGATTGAAACAAATAAGTTTCAAGTTTGTTTTGAAAGAATCAAAAGTTGGAGAGTTTTGAATGGACATAGGTATCTTATTCCACAAAGATGAAGCCAGGAAAGTGAAAGTGAATTTTGAAATTAACTTGCTCATATTAAGGTGAAACTCTTTTTATACCTTCTTTGTTAATTTTTTGGAAATCAACTAAAAGGAGGGTGGAATAAAACTAAAATTTTTATTTTTGCTTAATAAATCATATCCACAAAGTGGAAGATAAAAGGATTTAAGAAAAAGGATTATAAAGAAACGAATATTACAACACTATTTGCATTGTTGGAAAAATATTCTTGAATCGGAGGTTGAAATAAAAATATTTTTTGTTCATATTGATTCAAAATTGCAATTTATTTATGTCAGAAGTTTCGCCAAAAACAAATTTCATTTGATTACAAATTTTAATTTTCTGTGGCGGGGGTCCAAAAAACAAGCTATAGAAAAACTTCTTGCCTGTTTGGGAAACCGGAAAAAAAAGATAGGGTAAAATCTGGTTCAATATATTCTACAAAAAATAAAATTGTTTGATTTGACACTTACCATTGTGTTTTATATCCACAGCACAATGTTTCCACATAGCAATTGATGACCTCTCTCTGGAAATCAATTTCTGCAACCTTTCAGCAAGACCACCTCTAAATAATGTTAGAATAATTATTTTAACATTTCCATGGTTAAAAACTGATGAGAACATGTTATTGACACCCATGATTTACAATGAGATGGGGCAAGTGATTGAGGAGCAAGGCCAAGGCATAATCTTCCAGTGGCTAACACATAATCAGTGTTTTAAATTAACAAAAAAACCATCATACATTATTTTTCAAATATCGGAAGGTTTTATGGGTCTTCCACGTACACCTTTTCCCTTGGGGGGTCCATTGCACCCATACTCTCCCCTCCCCTCACACCTGGTTACAGCATGATTCATTTTACAACTGTACTGATACTGCGCTTTGAAAAAAAATAACACCCTCAAACAAGGTGGGTCTACCATGTTAAATTACTAGGAAGATCTACCTAGAACCACAGAACCACCTAGTAACTAGGTAGTATATTTGTTGATGTTATTGATACCTTAAGTTCAATAAGTAATTGATTGTCAAAGTGTCAGTTCTAATTAGTCTAAATGTCTATTAATGGCTGTATTTTTCCTATTGTAGGACATTGATGACCATATCCTTGGTAGACTCCCTTGAGAGGTTGAGAGATTTATGGGTCTTGGTTACAATGGGTTATTATAGATAAGTAGAAAGGTTGGTATATGGTAGTTATTACAGTGTTAACCCTGTTAACTTGTCACCTTGTCACCACCATTATTTACCACGTTAACAGAGCTATTTTTTTCAAAGTGAGGTAATACTGGTATACCTCCCTATTTAAAAAACTTTCATACAGTATTTTACTTTTTATTTTTATTTTTAGCTTTAAAAGATAGAATGACCCTATCCGGAAATTTTAAATAGGTGAGGACTAACTAAATGTAATATTTAGGTCTTATCTGTAACAATAAGTTTAGACAATATTTCAATTCCAATAAAATATGAAGCTAAAATAGCTATGTGAACATAATAATTAAGTCAAGGTTTTGTGGTTTCATATAAGTGTTTTTATCAACCAATAGATTATACAATTATAATAAATGATAAGAAAAAAATTAATAGAGTGCAAGAGAAAATATTTTTCAAAGTGCTGTTATTATTTCTCTTAACAAATGACTTCAATTTCTTCCTAGCTACTAGTGATAAACATTGAAAAAAAAGTCATTAAGATTTTTCTTTCTTAACAACAAAGGCGTGTTTAGGCCCCATAAAAAATGATTAGTTTATTTAGTTGAAATGCTTTTGATTATGTAAACATAAATTAATATGAACGATCCTTGAGCTCACAAGGATGTACACAACTAGGAATAAGCCTCTGGTGTGGACATAATATTTGCGAGTGAGTCTATAAGAAAATGATGGGTGATTTAGTATAGTAGCCCAATGTGAGATCACTACAACATTGGAGGGTCGGTTAAAAAATAAAACCTCCCACCCTCATCAGTTTTTATACTTTGGTAGGGTGAATTATATTTATGGGCTTTATATAACTCCACAGTGTATACGAAAAAAAATATAAATACAATTTTCTAGATTATTCCACATGTATCCTCAACCAAAGACTGACAATAAGTAATGTAATTGAATTCCCACCTTAAGTATTTACTCCTCTTCTTTGTTGAATCCAAGGGGTCATTATCTTCAGTAACCTGAGGAGACTTTATTTGCTGTTTCAACAAGTTCACAAGGTTTGATCCTTTCTTTGGACTTGCATTCTTATTGCCATTAGATGATGAGCTAGGGGGTAGTGAAGACGACACTGATGATATACTATATGACTCAGATGTCTATGGGTAAAGACAAAATAATCATTAGGAACCAACTACAGTCCATCATTTTTAAGGAGCGCCTGCATGATTTGTGCTCCTTCCTATGGGTCCAGGAGGTAGGGGATAGTGATGACAACACTGATGATATACTATATGACTTGGATGTCTATAGGTAAAGACAAAATATATAATCATTAGTTTGTTTCTTTTTTTTTTCTTTTTTTTTAATTCAATGTTTAAATTTTTTCCCCTTTTTATATGAACATAACACATTTTACGATATATTAGACTCTTATTATTATTTGAAGTGTAAAGTACAATTACATTTAAAATGATCTAGGCCTAAACAAGCTACAGTAAGTTGGTCAGTGTCACCAACTGTTCATGCACTGGAAACCCTCACTTTTATTTAGCCAACAAAACGAGGCCAGTATCCCTATTCTCCAACCAACAAAGTATACATGGCGATTGAAGTGCGGCTACTCGAAAAAGAATCAACATAACATTATCCCAAAAATCCCAAGTTATTATATTCAAAAAGAATAGAATATTGTCACCAGGTGTACTGCCCAATCGCGTTACTGTCCAATCCCCACCAGGTTGGAAACAAACCTTTGGACATAATTATTGTAGCACACTGACATATTCCAACCAATGTTGGGTCCGCAACTGTAGATACCAGTTTATTCAAGGATGAAAACAATTTGTTAATTGATAGGGTCAATAATGATCAAGTAGAAAATGCACCACTTAACTTGTTTAGTAAATGACATTTAATTCATACCTGTTGTGTATCACTGTTTTCTTGAAATCCATCGACCACATCCTCATCATCATCGTCATTATCATCAGATGCTGATTCATAATCAGATATCAAAACCTCAGAAGCCTGAAAAGTAAACAAAACAATCAATAAAATTGCACCACTCACCTGTGTTAAACTTTAAATAATTACTATGGTAAATTAACAATTAAATGTAAAGTAGAGCTCAATTCTTGTTGCTAATCTTGAAAAAACTACATTACATTACATTATTCACATGGATCAATATTTTCCAGTAAAAAATACTTTTGCACAATTTTACTCACAAATTTTTAAAATTTACATTATTTGAAAATATTAATACAAATGCTTTAATAATGCTATAGACAAAATAGATTACAATGCAAATCTAATCATACTTAGATAAATAAGAAAAGAAATATTACTGATGATTAAAACATACATTCACAAAAACCGTAAATTCACCAATTCGGTTAAGTAAGCATTGGAAGGTCAAGTTTACTCAGATACTCTATTGGCTGCACATTTTTTCGCAAAAAGTTGAAACTATTCAAACTACCAAATTCACTACAGCGAAAACAAAACTGAAGAGAAAAAAAAATAGTCTGGCAAATGATTTCGGTTGAAGGATAAAACTGTGCTGACATACAATTGTTTACTTTTTGTTTTCCCAGTTTCTAAGGACCCATCAATTTGTTTTTTGTCTACTTTTATGTGATGTGTTATTTTTTGGTGTTTTAATCCTTTAAATATTTATATTATATGAATATTGAAGAAAAAATAAAAAACTAGATGGCACTCGGAGAATGCATAACTCCGCCAACATCCTAATTACCTCAACATTTAAGGTATATATATTTGAAGTACATTAAGTACCGCAATAAAAAATGGGAAAAAGAACAACCAATGGTATTAATTGTTTACGTAAATTTAGTATGGTAATAAAACATTGTGTGAAAAAAAACATAAATAACTTGGGGTTGTGGTGTTTGAACCAGGTGCTGGTGGTTTGACAATCATTACACTTAGCTGCTTTCACAGACTGCACTGACATGGAATGTGGTGAATTAAAAAAAATTTCTTAAAAAGAAAAAAATCAAGCTCACAGGCCGCTGGGTTGTAAATCCACAATAGTAACCATTTGGTAAAAGTGCACTTTTACCA
>JAOTQE010004370.1:0-11293 GCA_025631205.1 Nesometra sesokonis
GGAAATAAGTCCACTTCGGACTTTCGTGGGTTATCCTTGGTGTTCTACACCGAATAAGTCAAATCAAAATCAAATCACTTTGAATGTCCTATATTAATTCATAGTACAATGAAAATGACAACGATTAAGAGTATTCATTGATGATGGTTCCCTTATTAACACGTGATACAACAGGTTATGAACTTTATTTTCCAGTTGGTTCATCCAGGAGATCTTAAACAGGCAGTTGAACGAGAATTAAATAAACTTCTTGACCCAATTAGAAAAAAATTCCAAACACCAGAGATGAAAGAACTAGCAGCAACCGCCTACCCAGTTGAACCAAAAGCAAGTAAGGAAAACATAAGGTGTCGTGACAAAATGAGTCGTGTTGTATGCCAGGTCATTTTGAGATATTTACAAAAATAGACAAAAAGTCATAATTTCACAAAAATGAGATTTTTATTGTTTTGTTAAGTTTAGTAATTAAAGTTCCTCTTTATATTTATTTACACAAAAACATGTTTTTAATCTGCATTTGTAAAGGCTGTTTTTCATAATCAATGGAAATCATACAGGAAGACAACAGTCTTTAAAATCGATTTTCTCCAAAGTGTGTTTTCATACACCTATGATTTAAAATGATTTTTCTCTGGTTATACTGAAGCTTTGAACCTCATTTAAAAGCCAATTTAAAGGTTGTAATCTTCTCTATCCAAATACAATAACTTAATTTTGATTTTTTGTACAACACGACTCATTTTGTGGTGACACCTCACATTTTACATAAACATTATAGATTAGATTAGTTAATCCAACAGTTGTGTATATTTAAGCTAATTGATTCGCCATTTATAGGTCACATGGCATTCGGTCCAAAAGTTCTATTGCACGCTGAACTAAGATGGATCCAAGATCCATGGTAATTGAGGCAGGGGGTGCACTATTTCCGATTGAGGTGGAGGTTTTCCACATTTTCATTGTGACTAGCCAAAAAAAAGGTTATTTGCCCAGTTATCCCTTATTTTGATTTTTTGGGGTCAACTTTAGGGGGTGTATGTAATATAGGGGGTGTGTAGCTTCACTTTGCAGATTTTAGGGAGGAATATTAAAATGTGAGAAAAACATTTAAAAACAGGAATAATTGTCTAAAAAGAAGATGATACAGTTTTCTTTTGTTTCCATTCATGATTTTAGGAATTTAAAATAGAGGCCTGGTTTATCATGAAATTTGACTTTCTAAAAGTCAATTATTAGCCACCCAAACGGCCGTCACGAGGCAAAACCATGAATCTTGATTTTTTTTTCAATTTTGAGAGTAATTTCCATGGTAAAACAACGTATCTTGTAGATCCTGTAGTAAAACCACTTATCTTATAGATTTTTCTAGCTAGCATTTCCGTGGCAAAACAAAGTATCTGATAAAATCACTGATAGTTTTCAACTTCTGAGTATTTTTTTTAGTCTAAGTAATTTTCATATGTACATTTGTCATGCAGAGTTTGAGGCACATTCAACAATGCATTATCAACAGGCAAACATGAGAACTTTCACCTGTATTTACTCGAAAAGTGGACTGTGCAAGTAACGCTGTTTTGCCATGTTATGGCCGCAAAGAGCACAGTTTTGCGGAGGCTTTTGGTTTTACCCTGTATTTCAGGCGGTGGTCATTGTGGTGTATTTGTTGGGTGAAGTTTGTTACCACAATAACTGAAATCTATACGTTTGAGTGGTGTAAAACTTTAGAGACTGTGAGATTAAGAAAAGAAGATGCATCCTGGTCATTTTAAGCCTTCTTGAATAATTATTTTGTTCACCATGCCACAATATTGATTTTGATCCTACTCCAATTATTATTTTGGGCGTTGTTTCCACCATTGATATGTTTTTTTAATGCCATTGTATCCTGAAGCATTGGTCAATTCGTTTTTTTGTCACTTAGCATAGGATAGAGTACAGGCTTAAATATCTGCAGTACATACAGTATTGTAGTAATTGGTAAATGTAAAGTTTATGTTTTAGAAAATAAAATACTCAAATACTGCTGGGCAAGTAGAATTTAAAAAAAAAATAAAAAACTTTCGTTTTGGTGTAAAATTGTTTTAACTAAGAAATTACTTTTTAGTCAAAAGTGTAGAAACACTGATAATAATTTACACAATGTGGAAACATTCGTTTTTATGTAGTAGTTTAAAAGGAGTATTTCTAGTTTTAAATATACCATAATTTATTATTTCAGAAGTAAAGAAAGGTGCTAAATCGAGTGGGGCTAGTGATGAGCTAACTCCTGCACGACTAAACATTAAGGTCGGCAAGATCATCTCTGCAGAAATGGTAGGTTTTTAGATGAGGAAAGCGTCTCTATAAACAGCTTCTCAAAAATGTCTGTCTGTTGGTCTTGTCATGCACGTTTGTGACTATTTCCATTCTGTTCTTTCCATATATAATTTCTAATAACCAGCATTGTATGGGTGTCACTTTAAATATCTACGAGATGTGAAACAACTAATTAATTATCAACTGGTGATATATTAACATTAAAATTGAAATAAAATATCATTATAAAAACACACTTGTAAATGCTTACTTTGCTGTTAAAACTGTATACACAATATATTATTTTTAATTGTATGATATGCAAATTGTGAATAACGCCTCGGGCTACTACGCCTGGCAACTTTCGCCGCAGACGTACTCGCAGAAATGTGAAATTTGCATAGCAGGTGATGTTATCGCTATAAAAATAACTCAACGCAGAATCACTTCATACGGTCGCTGATTCTGCTTGTATAGGTTTTGATCGGTAGCTGCACTTCAATCGCCTTGTATGTACAAGGCGTTTGGAGAACAGGGCTATTAGCCCGGTTTTGCTGGCTAGTGCAAGAACAGTTGATAAGTGACACTGACTGACTGCCGTACTGCTGCTAGCTTAGGCTTAATCACTTTAAATGTAGTTGCATTTCACCCTTCGAATAATAATATTAGTCTAATGCTTGAACGCATGTACAAAGGTATTAACGATTAACTTTCTTGTATCTATACTGTGCGCAGCTTTCCGCGTCTTATTGTCTGATCAACTAACATATCATTACTTTTCAATGGAAATTTGAAAATAAAATGTTTTAATGGGTGTGATTTGTTTGGGGTATTGAATGTAATACATATTATACAATATATAACCTATAGACTGTGAGCTTGTTTCTAGTGAAGAACGCAAAAATCGCATGCTTTTAAAACACGGCTAAATTCCTTCACAACGTATTTCTGTTCAACAAGTGCAGTGGTTAGAACATGGTAATGTGAGTAATGTAGGTGGGCCGAGCGTATATTTTACGATCATGGACGGAAGTTGAGGTTGACCTTACACCCTGTCCTGTTGGTATGTGTACCCAAATCTCCCGCAACTGGTCAAAGAATTGTATTTGGGATCAAGTTATTCACTCCAGACCGAATCAGCTGTTGTTAGGCGCCATCACAAATTCCCGGCAAACATTCTTGATGTGTTTAGAAATTTGTGGGAATGTAAATAACACACAATTTATTGAAAACTATTCAGCATTGCTCTTAACAACAGTGTCCACTATACTTTTCTTCTCCCAATTCCCAACAACAAACTTGGCTATTTCGTCTGTCTACAGGTTGTATAAAATTGTTACAGACCTAATCATGAAATCAGCCATAAACCACCGAATAACTTCTTAACAAATGCCAATAATGTATTTGAGTGGCAGGTCATGACTCAATGATATTTGGTTGCAGCTGAAAAGTGAACTGTAAAGCACATGTTTACTGAATGTCTACCCTATAATGAATTTGTGTTAAAACACACATTTTTATAATGTAGAATTATAAAAATTGTATAGGTCGACAGGGGCAGTGAGTCATGTTTAATAATGTCGTCTAGCATGGTTCATAAACATGCATTTTCCAGTACTGGAAACTCCTGGAATATGTTAAAATTGCCCTTGAATGTCCTGGAAATGTCATGATATTGAATTTAAATTGAGGTAAACATAGCTATTTTCATTAAACTCCAAAGGTTCATTTTTATTTTTTTTAACCATGCCTGGCAAGACTGTTGATTGAGTGTCCTTGAAATTTAGAAAATATGACCTGGAATGTCCTTGAATTTCACTTGTTTTAAGGTGTATGAACCCTGGTCTAAAGCCAAAACTAGTTTCAGGAAAGTAGAGTAGTATAAAAAAAATCTTTTTTTTTCATACAACACTACAGAATATTTTAATCGATAGAATATGGGATTTTCTATTCAAATCTGCTTCACCTCATCGAATAAAACATTTTCACCTCATTAAATATCCTGTATCATGGTGCTCGAATATATTGATTAATTTTGAAAAATAATAATTAGACACCAAATTGAGAAAGTTGAAAGTAGCATGCATAGTCAACTAAAACTGTAAACAAAGAGTCGCATGGCCGAACGGTTAAGGCAGGGGAACCGTGAACCATAGCAACAACAGCAGCATGGGTTCGAGACCCGCTCGCACCATGGTTCTGGCGGTGGAACAAATCTTCTCGGATAAGGACTATAAACCGTAGGCCCAGTGTACACATACGGCACGTGTGCACTATAAAGAACCCAGTACACCATTCGAGACGAGTAGGGGGTTACCCCGATGTACTGGTTCATACATTACCCCTGCTGTGGACAGACGAATGGGCGCAAGTACAAGCCAGTACTTGCTGTATGACATGACGTGACCCTTAGGGGAGTAGAAAGTCATATGAATGTGTAACATTTAGTCCACAGCGCCTTGAGACTGTAAAGTATAAGGCGCTATATAAATTTAAAAAAACTATTATTAACTATTATTAAAAAAGTGTAAGAATCAAGGCAATATCTTAGAGTACATACATACATACATACATATATTCTTCATTTTATTAGCAAAAGTAATCTAGATTTTGTTTTATTAGCATCCTGATGCCGAATCTCTCTACCTCGAAAAAATTGATATTGGTGAGGCCGAGCCGAGGACTGTAATAAGCGGCCTAGCTGGAAAGGTTGAATTAGATGCGTTAAGAGATAGAATGGTTGTAGTATTGTGTAACTTGAAGTCAGTGAAGATGCGTGGCATTGAATCGCAAGCTATGTTACTATGTGCTGCAAGGTAAGTGAATACGACAATGTTGTACAATATCTGTGATTTTAATATAAGCATGGTTGTGAAAGAACGGTGGTGGTGGTGGTGGTGGTGGTGGTGGTGGTGGCGGCTGAAAAGGTTGGAGGATGGTGGTTGTTGTAAATCCAGTAAAGTTGCAAGGCATTGAATCTCAGGCTATGTTACTATGTGTTGATAGATATGGTTTTAAAGGGTATTCCTTCAAAAATCTACTCCAAAAATTAAAATTTACCAGTTTAATATTTCTCAAATAATAATAATGATTAGTTACTTGCATACTCCTTTAGATGTAGAAAGTGGGAGGTAAAAATTATTGAACTCCTTAAAAAAAAAATTGCCATATTGTGTTTTTCGACTATTTTATGTTGTAATTGTCCGAAACCTCCCTATTTTAATTTGTTGCAACAATTCTACCACACAAAATATAAGACCTGTTGCACATGAGTCTTGACGATATTTGGGGGTGGGGGCACTGGATGTGTTCCCTTTAATTTCCGTCCATATAATGGAATAAGTGACCCAGGCAAAAATAATTGAACAGCATCAACAATAATATTATAAGATGTGTGTTAAAAAGTATTATTTAAATTAATATGATTCCTCATTTCGTTGTAATTCCTTCACAGTGAAGATGGTGAAATTGAACCACTCAGTCCTCCAGAGGGCAGTAGCCCAGGTGAGGTAGCTTTGTTTGAAGGTTACACTACTGGAGAGCCAGATGTAGAACTGAAGCCAAAGAAAAAGGTGTTTGAGCAGCTTCAGGTAAGAGCATTAACAGAAAAGCTAATTATAGTTTGTGAGTGCAAAAAATAATAGAGAGGCAACCCTACCTGTACCAAAGCAGCAGTTAAAATCATGTGCTACATTTAGTGCTTGTTATGCTGTTCCCACCAAAACATGTAGTGTATAAAATTTATCTTCACAATTATGATTAGTACTGGTTATGCTTCCACTGCAGCAATGATTAACATTATGTGCTACATTTGGTATACCATATCAATAATTAACATTATTTGCTACATTTAGTAGACCTTATTAATGAATTTACATTATATGCTACATCTAGTACTTGTTCTGCTTTACCCCTAGCATTATGTGCTACAAATTTAGTATAGCAATGATTCATATTATGTGCTACATTAGTATTTGTTATGCTATACTGCAGCAATGATTAACAATGTTTGTTACATTTTAGAATTTTTATGCTATACTGTAGCAGTGATTAGCATTATGTGCTACATTTGATACATGCTATGCTATATCACAGGGGTGGGCATATAGCACAGCATTTGTTGTTTGGGTTTTATACTGTGAGGTTGTGAGTTCAAACTTCTCTCTGCATATTTCATTAAGCCATGCTTGGATACCCCAGCTTCAGGGCCGTAGCCAGCATGATGTAGACAAGGCAGTCAACTTGTCTGAAATTTTCAAAATTTGGGGCGGATTGCTGTAAGCGGTCTTTAGACTGTCTTAAGCTTAAGACGGTCTATAATCGAGACGTCACGCACGTTCTTTAATTACAGACCATTGCTATACTGCGGTCTTAGGAGTTGAGTTAGCGGTCTTAAATATTAAAGCCTGCTTGGAGGAGGCTATAAATGGTCTTAAATCACTTACAATGTGGCATTGGATAAACACTTTCCAATATCCTCCTGAGGCATCTATTTTTACTAGTTGACTTGTCATTTAGACCCAACAAATTGTTTGAGGACAAT
Source organism: Nesometra sesokonis (assembly GCA_025631205.1). NCBI lineage: Eukaryota > Metazoa > Echinodermata > Crinoidea > Comatulida > Antedonidae > Nesometra > Nesometra sesokonis. The sequence goes on from JAOTQE010004370.1 coordinate 6,839, forward strand.
TTTAGGGGGGCCTAAGCTTGCTAAGCCCCCCTTAAATCCACAAATGATGATTAACATTATATTTGTCTAGTAGAGTACAAAATACATACTTTTGGAAGAACTTATGTTATAAAATAAGATTATATATTATTCTTATTATTTTCAGGTTGACTTGAAAACGTCATCTAGATGTATAGCACAATGGAAAGAGCACCAACTTGCTACCAAGTTAGGACCTGTTACAGCGCCATCTCTAAAAAATGCAGCAATCCGATAATGTTACACTATACCATACTCGTGCAAAAAGAACTCCCGAGCACATGTCAGTATAACGTTAAAGACCACTTACACTTTTACGGATCAAATCATGGACCATCCCGGATCTTATTCCGGTGTGTTCCCCAATGGAGGTGTGTATACATTCTGACCTCGAACATGAGCAAGCACGGTGTCTACACGGACAAAGGTAGTAATACGGACCACACCAGATGTGCATACAAAGTCAACATGGACAAGGAAGGGCATGGTAGCTACTGTGTGCTTTTACGGTCCTTACAAGGATTGCACATTGTCTACTGATAAATCTCTAGAATGTTAACATTGACTAGTGACTTTTGCATGTAGGTGCAGTCAAAAATGGAGTTTCACATTCACATTTTATTCTACATATTTACATTAATTCATTAAAAGTGCGTCTAGTGCCAAAGTTACCCCAGACATGTACAGTATATAAGAAAAGAAAAAGATTCAGTTGTTTTAGTATATTTCCCCGAATAATGTGAAAGACCTGCCAAAATTAACCCGTTTACGGTACTTGTACATCAATGTTTGTCTCATGGAAATATACACATGGAGTATTCACCTGGATGAAGCTGGCATTAATAGGGACCTCCCGGAGTCCACAAAAAGGGTCCTGGATGTATTTGGTGGCTACATGGAGGAACACAGCCTACAAGGATGTGTACGGATCATTTTTCATCTGTGAACTCCAGGATGAATATAAAGCAAGCTTAATTTTTTGGCTGAGACTGGCAGTCTTTAGATGCGGAAAGCATCTCTATAAACAGCTTTTCAAAAATTATGTCTGTTGATATGCACACGTTTGTGACAGTTTGGGTTTTGTTCTTTGTATAAAACATAATAACCAGCGTTGTGTGGACGTCACTTTAAATATCTATGAGATATGAAATAATTATCAACTGGTAATACATTAACATTAAAAGTAAAATAAAATATTGTTATAAATACACTTGTAAATGCTTACTTTGCTGAAAACTGTATACAATATATTATTTTTAAATCTAGAATTATGCAAATTGTATCTAACACCTCAGGCTACACAAATCGGCAACTTTTATGCCTCAGGCTACAACGCTCTGCGACTATCACCTCAGACGTACTTGCAGAAATGTGAAATTTGCATAGCAGATGATGTTAATAAATCCAAGCACAATGAAGAATTGCTTCATTTTATCACTGATTTTACTTTTATAGTTTTGGATCAGTAGCCAACTGTAATTTTCAATTGCCTTGTATATATAGGCGGTTGGAGAACAGGGATACTAGCCTGGTTTTGTTGGATGAATAGAAGCGATGGTGTGCTGTGCATAAACAGTTGGTGACACTGACTGACTACTGCAGCTAGGCAAGGCCTAGATCACTTTAAATGTAACTATTTTACACTTTAAATGATATTAGTCTGATGCTTGAACGCATGTACAAAGTAACTAAGGATTAACTTTCTTTTATTTATACATTGCGCAACTTTCCGTGTCTTATTTTCAGATGGACTTGTTTAATGTTAGGTTACTTTGTGGCGTTTTTCTCAAAACCATGTTTCCATACATAGTAACTTCAAATGCTCATGTCTTTAGATATACTTGTCCAATGAATGTCATTTAAAATATAAATTACAGCATTTTTGCACTATTCGAATACACCAGTATATCAATTTTTTCAGCCATTAAACTTACATGTATATTGTGAAGAGACCTCATGTTTAGGGGGTGTGTGAGTATGATATATAAGTAATGACATTTGGTTGCAAAACAGGAATTTCCTAATATAAGAGTACATGTTTTGGGGTTTCACTTTTGCTTAAGTATCTACTGTATTTAATTGATCAGCTGACTTCAAGGAACGAATTCTATTATAAATGTGCACCTATATAATAGTAACAAGATGTAGTAGATTTTATACTACTTTAAAAAAATATATTTATTTTGGATGATGTTTACTCTGTTGAAGCTGAGCAGGTAATATTTTATTCATCAGGGTATAATCATTAGACATTGTACTTACTTGGTTAATTATATTGCAATTGAAATGACAATTCCTACACAATCTGTGCTTAATCATAACAGATAAAATTTAAAATGTTACTTGTATTTTACCATATATCGGGTGGCCCCCAAAAAAACGTCATTAAATCCAAACATTTCTTACTTCCGTATGAAGTAAACTAGATTCTTGAAAATCTGCATACATACACTGTTGGGTATTGCCTATAAATTGGCAGAGTTCAAAGGTCTTTGGTCGAACAGTGTTATCACAGCGAAAAATTTAAAAATGCATGTCAAAAATTGCCGTACCGAAATGAAGCAAGTTTTAACTTTCTTTACTTATCACACCAAATGCTTAATGTGTCCTCAATCGTGATCACAAACTGTGTGAAGTACCTTTTTCCATGAAGAAATGCAGTGCCTAACCTCATCCAGAGATTCCTCCAGGCCCTGGCTAATTTTTCCTTCATTTTGTCTAGAATTCATTTGTTGAAACACAGAATTGTGACCTGGATAAAGAACTCTGAAGTCAGGGAGACATTTTGGCACTGTGCCATAAAAGTGACACCTGCCATCTGGCACGTCATTTTTTGACTACACATTTTATTTTTTTCACTGTGACAAAAGTACCAAATGCAGAACATTGCCATTTTCAGCATTTAACGAAAATGACCTGATGGATATATTGGCAAATTTTCAGCCATGTACCTTTAGAAACACCAGAGCTAGTGAAGTTTGAAATAAGTGACATTTTTTGGGGGCCACCCGATACAGTATATTGTGTGGGCTGTTGATAAATTAGGTTAATATAAATTATATATTACTTCATCACATTCAAATGAATAAAGCCATATTTATATACAAGTTCCATACAATTGTTTTTTTTTTACTTTGGTGTTTGATAAATTAGTATTTATGTTCATCAAAATTGCATTTTGTATACAGAACATTTCCTGAAGTTGCAGGGATATACATTTGCTTGCCTGGATACACGAGGAATAGGAATCTTTGCAGTAACAGGCATTTTTTTTAATGGGGCTCAACTCAGTATTGATTACCTTGTGAGTGCACAATAAACAACCATGTGTGGAATGGGAGTTCCTGCCCTTTGAAAAAAATAAAACCCTCTGACTAGGTAGATCTACCATTTAAAATTACTAGGGAGATCTCCCTAGCACCACAGAGAACTACCAAGTAATGTGGTATATAATTAACCATTTGTTGATGTTATTAAAGCCTTAAGTGATTATTCAAAATAATTGCTGTATTTTCTTATGTATACTTGTAGTGCATTTCTGACCCTATGCTTGGTAGTATCTCTTGATATGGTAGTTTTTATAGGGTTAACTCTGTTAACTACCTTTATCTACCTTGTCACTGCCATTATCTACCATGTTAACAGTTATTTTTTTAAAGGGTGGTGGGACTCCAATGGCTTTGAGGGAAGTTTAGCCCATTTTATCAGTTACTAGAGACTTTATATTGGTGTCAACCTGTTCATCCAAAAATGAAGTGAAGTTTCAGATGTTTCGCCAGACGACAAAATAGGTCAAGAGCTGTGGACCGAAATAATGGAGCCAGAATTAAGTTTGGTGTCAAAATGTTCGGAATATAGTATACATATGTGGCCTACTAAATATTTCGTCAAATGATTACACGCTCCTTCAAAGTAAAAAGAGAAAGTGAGGCACAGGTGATGTATACATAGCATCATACAAAAATATAAATGCAAATGTGTTCCTGTATTAGCTTCTCCATTATTTTCACACTAAACACCTGAAACCTCATACAATTACCATTAATAAATACACTTGTGTCAAATTCCAAAATAATTGGTGCTTACATACAAGAGGTTGTTAATCCCAGTTACCATACAATTTATTTGAAACTCAATGAATTGCTCTAGACAATGTGCAAAAACTAAACCCTACAAATATCGTCACTCTCGTTTGAAACATGGCGTTGATGGATACACAAACGCAACACTTGCGTAAAGGGATTCTACCATTACTAATAAACAAAGATGTCTAAGTGGGATATACGAAGAAAGTAAAAAGTTACTCTATTAAGCCTTTTTTCCAAGTGTTAAAGCATTTCCTATGGGCACCATCAATGACTGGTTCTGTAAGTTATTGGTTGTGCAAGTGTTTTAAGCCTGCCCAGGGGAAGATTTAAGGGAGGGTGGGGAGGGGGG
>JAOTQE010004403.1:0-11289 GCA_025631205.1 Nesometra sesokonis
TCGTCTATGTTGCCATGGTAACGGCTGTGGTGACCACACCCACCACTAATTCAATGGCAAACAAGCAAATTTTTAAATTTTACATTCATAGCTAACAGAAAAACATAACAAAGCTTTGTGCCTAAGGGGGAAGGGTTTTCATTTTGGCCCATGACTATAAGTCATTGCGGAACTTGACACCGCTCCCCCTCTATGCGGCACCGGGCCCTCTATCAAGCTCTGCTGGATCTGCTCCTCACAAGTCCCCAAAGGGGTTAGAGATAAGTTAGATGTAATTTGTTTGATACACATCTAAATTATTTGTCGAAACACGAAAACGCTAAATTTTATTTACAGATAATATTATAAATATTCATTCTGTATACTATAATTTGAGCAACGTTTGTCTGTCTGTCTGTTTCTCTACTCCTCCCATGTCCTTAGTCCGATCTTCATCAACCTTGGTGGATGGATGCAGGTTCACTGTGAAATGGACTTTGAGGGTTTAATTTTTGAAAATGTCAAGGTCACTGGGTCAAAGGTTTTTTACTACTCCTTGGTCCCATTTTGCCCAAACTTGGTGGAAGCATGTAGGTTCAGACCAGAATTTTCTCATGATGGGTCACGGCGTCAAAGGTTACGGAAACGGGTTCAAAGGCCAAGGTTACGTGACGGGGTCAATGTTATGGGACGGGTAATTTGACTAGTGTAAATAATAATGGAGGTTATTATTTCCGAACACGTTGCTTCTCACAGATTCCGGATGGTTTTACACATCACACAATTTATTACGACGGACACCTTAATTCATAAGAAAGCGTTTTCTTGGTTCATTTGGTGAATTTTTTAACTATTTTAAAGAAATCATATAGAGTTAAATTGGAAATTTATAAAAGCACAAGTTGTATTTTTTAGTTACAGCTGAATTTATTATTTAAATTTTGTCTTTCATCGTCAAGGAGATAACAATTTGATACACATTTAAAAGTCTATATTTTAGTTTTATCCATTTCGTCTTTCATAGCCGGGATTAGACCATCTCTAATGGCAATGTCGAGAAGTTCCTGACTCGATTGACAATTTGGATGCTCTCTGCCAGCCCACATCAGGAAGTGTTTGAACTCAAACCAGTCGATCATACCGTCACAATCCATATCTAGAGCTCTTAATCCTTGTTGACTGTCCTCGCATCGGTAGCATCCAAAGTAGCGTAACATAAAACCGGTATAGAAGTGTTCAAACGTTAGCTGATCATCTACCTTGCCATCTCTGCCATCCCACTCATCCCATTCTGTCTTGATCTCATCTATGAGGCTGTTAATGAATGGCAAAGTCTTGTTTCCTTCAGCAATAGTGTCCGCCATTTCCTTTGTCATCTTACCACCAGCCTGATCGAACAGAGTGGCCAATCCTATATTACTATCGTATTCTTCCATTCTGCCGTCTGCAGCATTTCTCAAAATCTGTGCCTTCATCCTTCCAGCAAGCTCTAATGTAAACTGTGGATTTTCTCCAAACACATCCTTCAGTTTCATTAGGATCATTTTATCATTCGCCATCGTTGTAATTCTAACTTTCCGTTTTACTCCCAGAAATTCCGCCATGTTAAATCCACCATGCGCAGTTGGATCTGAAAATTTGAATCCATATACCAAGTCAGTTGCACGTTCACCGTAGACAGGCTGTTTAGGATTTGGCTTCATACCAGTGACTGCTCTGGTGACATTTATGGCAGCATCTCTGAGATACCTACAGTTGTATTGTTTTTTCACTACCGTGTTTCCAAGTCTGATGAGGTTTAGTATGGCAGTACATGTATCTGCATGACCCAGTGCTGCACCCTCAATACATAAACCAGACCACATTCCCGTAGCACCAGATGCCAGTACATGCAAATTAGATGCATGCATTACACCCCACTGCTCGTGTTGATGGAACAAAAGTTCTCCATTCGTCCATCCACATCTTTCCATTTCATTCTTAACAGCACGTGTCCACGCTCCAAGTTGTTCTGGAAGAACTGCTCCAAGATCTTCAAATATTAATCCCAGTATTTTCTCGTTCTCGGGTAGACTTGCAAAGTAGTTAACAACATGTTTAATGCATTCAGGAAATTTTAACATTGTTTCCGAGAAATCCCTAAAGTTGACAAAGATCAAAGAATCCTTTGAGAGATTACTTCGAATCCAGTTAATCTTTTCTTCAAAATACTTGCACACGGCATCCATGTTCATCTTCTCGTAATCAATTTTATAATACGTCAGATCAACCTCAAGAACCACGTTTTTCAAACCAAACTTTTTACATTTCCTTAGTCCAATTGGAATGTCTGGTTGTGGAACCATGTCGACTATCTTTTCCCACAGCTCTGAAAATGCAAAGGCATTAGAAAGGTCTTCACCATCTTTGATTAATTCCTCCAAGAACAGGTCTCCAATCCTGGTCTGATTGGTGAACGACTCCACAATGAAGTAATTAATGCCACACTTCTTGATCTCTTCATATATTGCTCGCTTGTTTTCAACAGTGTGTGCCCTAAGTGAAGCTACAGTCGTCTCACGTAATGAGTTGTCCAGTACGAAGAGTTCCATGTTTTTTAGTCGATCAAGCTACCCCTGCACAACAGCCATACCGTCTTCAATGTCCGTAAAAAATGTACTATTTTTTTGCCATTTTTGTTCCAAACCGAATGGTTTAGCTACGCCGTTAGTATGGTTCATGGTTAACTAAAAAGAAAAACGTAATAAATAATGTAAATTAATATAATTTTTTAATTAAATCTACGCATAAATTGCATGATTACAAAGCATACTATTTGATAAAAAAACCAAGTATGCCAACTACATTCACACTGACATCTGACATCATTAAGGCTCAATAAAAGGTACCACAACGCTGTAGGAGAAATGGCAGAGGACATTCTTTAATTCAATTATAAAACCTAAGTATGACTGTATCATTGGCTCTCTTAATATGAAGAGATATGTTTGTATGTGTAGGTGTCAAAGCCACTACTTTAAGAGGCTTTCCAAGTTTCCTTGTGTACAACTGGCATCATGCTTTTGCTATAGATTTACTTACATGAATGTCATACAATGCGCATATAAAAGCCAAGTTTTTAGAGCTGAAGACTTTCCCTTTCCGTAGAAATATGAAGTAGTGTCACATCCTGTCAGAAGGTGCATGCCAAGTAGCCGGGGACTGGCACTACAGCTCTTAAGTAATTGCTTTGCCACCAGCACATGCAAACGTATCTCTCCATAATAAGAGAGGCAATCATGCAGTCATACTTAGCAATGCAGCAAACAAAAAGAGGCACCAAGACTATCGCAAGATGAAAAAGAATTGGGAGTGAATTTCACATGTTACATGGTACTGTAACTAGATTTATATTTTACAAATGCTCAAAGCAGCAAACAAACAAAGGCACATGGACGCGACCTTAAATGTTTCGGTTGGAAGATAAAAAATGGAATACCAGTTCCTGAAATTGCAAAAGAAAGGACTGCCTGAATCGAAGAACACATTGATGTAATTTCCTGCAATTGTAAAGCTGCAGGAAAAGCATGCAGCATCAACAACTGCAGATGTTGTCGTGAAAGGTTGTTTTGCTCTGTATACTCTAAATGAGTGTCAGGAGTTACTTGCTTTAATCCAAACAAATCGGAAGATACAGATGATGAAGACTTGCAAGATGAAGAATTGGAGTGAATTTCACATTTTACATGGTACTGTAACAAGATTTATATTTTACAAATGCTAATTATGCTTATTATGTTCTATATAAGACATTTTTACCTACAAAATAAAATCAGCATCTCAAATGAATTCCTGAATTTTGTAAACCTCGAAAAGTTGTATTATTCTTATTCCTGCATTTAGTTTAGTAACATATTACATATTATACTAATTAGCTAATTATGCAAATCAGGACACAAATTTAATTGCTGAGAGTGAAGTCTATCATTTTTTCAATAAGAATCAAAAACATAAATGTGCATACAATCATATATAATTTTTAGGAAATGGTATAGACATACTTACAACTTTACAACATACTTATTAACTTATCCTAATCATTTAATTTAGACACATGTAGTATTTGGAAACATAAACATGTGTCATGAATGTCCCTATCATTAAAGATACAAGTTTTTTTAATCGTTGTGGGTCAAAACTAACAATGTTTCACATATTGAGATTATGCAGCTAGTTAGATGAATATGCTAATTATGCTAATAAAAAAAGGTGCCCAAGGTTGCCAAGATGTCAACCAATTTAAATTTACTTCAATACCAATCTAGAACACGAATCAACTGATTTTCAAGTTGTGTTATGTTTGTTCTGGCTTCTGTCATTAAGTTCTAGCTACATATTATGCTAATTAGTCGATAATTGATTAGAATATAATATAATTTCTAGGTTCAAAAGGTGGCAACCAAAAATCTAAATAGTACAGAAAGCTGTCATAATTTAGGTTTTTTGTGCTATTTCTGCCATGTTGGGATTACTGGATACAAAAATGTTGGGTATCATTTTACGACCACTCATTCAGCCGCCATTTTGAAATTCAGGATGCTGCCTTTGACTAAAAAACCAAATAGAACATGGTCATCAGTGGTGTCCTTGGAAAGGGAATTGTACACCGAACAAAAAGTTCTATTAAACATATACCGATAAACCGATAGTTTTGGAGATATTCATACTTTAAATAGTAATGTGACCAAAAATGGTCAAAGCTCAAAAATTAAAATTTAAAGAACACCATGTTGGGTGTCATATGAAAGCTCTATTTACACCAACAACAGTCTTACAATGTATTTTAGCTTTAAATGTACTACTATTTGGGGCATTTCAAATTTAAAGTCAAAATGAGGATGTATATATTATTAATACACTATTTATCTTATGGTGTTTTTTGACATATATTTTATTTAGAAATATATTGATAAATGTGCAATTTCAGGCATATTTGTGCTGTGAAATAATGCTCAGCAAGACAAGAGCTTTAAAATGAACTTTAATTTTTGACCATTGACCTTTGGTAATTAGATGATTATGCTAATTACGCTAATAAAAAATGTTGCTGAAGATTACGAAAGGTTGCTAACGTGACACCAAATTAAGTTTACTACATTACCCATTAATAACATAAATTGCATAAGAAAATCATGGTACTTTAAAAACTTTTGGCAATAATTGCATATTGTACTGTTCACTCATGAAATAGTTGGATTCACTAATTGTCTAAAGTTATCACTACGTGTTATCGAGTTTTCACTATAGATGGAAATTCACTCCAACGAGTCATATTCAGTAGTTAAATTAAGAATAAAAAGAGAACCCGGTTATATTAGTAACGCAGCTAAATCGGCAAAGTCTAGTGATAGACTTGGCACAAGTCGCTTGTATCTGGTTGATTTTTTAGATGGTGAAAGCGTCACCAACGATCACAGTCAGTCAAAATAAGTGAGCATGGGACGTCAATAGCGCCTAAAGGCATTCTATCAATAGAAGTGACTAACCAAACCATAAGGCTTGTGACTACGGTATCTGGCGGTCCAAAATTCCGGCAGTAACCAAGTATTGCTTGATTGATTGACTGACTGACTGATAGATTAATATTTTTTTGGGATGGTCGGTAAAAGTAGAAGGCGCTTGATTGTTTTAAAACATTTCTTTTGTATCGTCACTGTGAGGAGAAATTGAACCTGTGCGTACATTTTATTTAAATACAACGTCTTACCCGATCGGCCAACTTGTAACGCTCAACATTAAAACAGAATTTTAGGAAATTTGTTGAAGAGAGTTCACTAGAATTGTAACTTGTAACGCTCAACATTAAGATAGAATTTTAGGAAATTTGTTGAAAAAAGTCCATTAGAATTTCAGATTTCAAGTTAAAATGCTCAGTAAACGAATGCCAATTAACAGCGATTCTCTGTCCTCCCTCACTTATGTCTTCTTCCAAGCCAACTTCTCGTGGCATCCCATAAGTTACAGTGTTTTATACAAATCAGAAACGGGCGCTATTGACGCCCTATGTGCAAGGTCCAGAGCAATCGAGTTTTCCATTAAAATAACACCCACAATTTAGAATCGGTTTTTGTCTTTCATTTATTATGGCATACGTATGCAAAAAAGAGAGAAAAAAAAGCAGGAAACAATTTCTAAAGGGCGAGTTTTTTAAGATAGTAAAAAGGGGATATTCATAGACACGAGAAGGATCCAAAACCTTGGACTAGTAGTAGTAGTAGCAATGAAGGAAGGTTCTTCACATAAGACTTTAATTTATATGCTGGTATAGAAGAAAATCAGATGTAGACAGAAATGTCAGAAATTTCTTTTATTGAGAGAGTGGAAATAAAAAAAAATAATCTTCCTATTTATCAGCAATTTGGGAGGGAGACAGAATATTCCTAAGATTACTTACAGTGTACCGAGTACAATTGAATCACTGGCGTAATGTAGTTGATGGGGGGAGTGTCCCTCACATTTTTTAGTAGGAATTCAAACTGTTATAAATACTTGAATAAATTATTAGTCGGCTAAAGATGCTAATACAGTTGAACCTCCCGTAAGCGGACACCCTCGGGTCCGGGAAAAGTGTCCGCTTACGGGATGTGTCCGCTTACGAGAATTTCGGCCGATAGAGGGCCGAATTTGTAAAATTATGTATACGCACTTATGTCTCACATTTCACAGCCTTCTCAGCACAAATGGCTCAAATGTATAGACACCATAGTATTCTATATTTTATTAAATATTGTTTATCATTTTTAAGATTGGTTTAGTAATATGGTTTTCAGCCATTACAGTATAAGGACAATTTTGTACAGAAATTTGTATTCGTTGTATATAAAATTTACAACATTTTCCGGGTTGTCCGCTTATGGGAGGTAAATTAACATACAAGAAATCTAAATTTTACCACAAAAAGTGTCCGCGTCCGGTTATGGGAGGTGTCCGCTTACGAGAGGTACTAAATGCACTGATTAGATAGGAAGAAAAAACGGGTCTTTGAATTAGTATCCGTTATGGGAGGTGTCCGCACAGGGAGGTTCAACTGTATACAAAAAAGTCAAATTGTATGCAAGGTAGAAGTTCCATACGTGCTTCACAACGGTATTTAAAAAATGCATCGGATTATAGTTCCCACAATAAGTACTTAAAATGCAAATAATCAAGTGCGTAAGCAGAATTTAAAAAAAAAAACGATTAGGCCTACGTCAAAATAGGATGTGGATTGAGAGAGCTTGCAACCAGATTAAGGATAAGCGTTGTTGAAGACGTTTATGCTGTAATGAAATTGCGTGTTACCTGAATCATTTTACTTTATAATCACTCGGCCAACCACACGCTCAAATTTATATCATTATAACATGTTTGACTATATTAAGGGACTATTTGTAAACAAATTTAATATGCTAGGATTTTCAACTCCAGATTTAAGTAAGCTGTTAGTCTTGGTTAAGCAGAGGGGAGTTTATTGTTAAGTACCCTACATAATTGCAACGGTATAGGCCTTGTTCTTTATGGAAAGCAAAAACTAAGTGAACTAAGACATAAGAGCTATTATTTGATATCTATGTAAACGAAAGAAAAAATCCCACACATATTATGGACAAAATCATACCTGGATTTCTAAACAAGCGTTGCACTTATTTTAAAATACAACAGTCTTAACCGGTGTCCAGTAATGGATGCGAATAACTTTGAATCTTGAATCTTAAATAAATTCCAAACTACGGCAAATAGAATACCGCCCTCAATAATGATGGGCGTAGTATATCAAAGATCTTATAATGTAAAGATATAATAGCGCGCTGGCCTATTCCAGTGCGTAATGCCATGGAATTGCACCCGCTACAAAGAAGTAACTCGCAGGTAGAAAATATTGCGAATAAAAATGATTTGATTTGATAACACAGACGTATTGTAAAGTGAATAATGAAATTAATTTATATTCTATATCAAATTCTGTATCAACACTTTGGAAAATAAATCCAAATAATAATTATTATAAATAAATAACTATTATAAAAACGTGAATAAAGCAAACATTTTATAGCGCCTCCTACAAAATTAGGAGTAGAATAGAACGTAGGTGGCGTACACCATCATTACAGAAATTCCATACAAAAATTGGCCAGCGCGCTATCTTTACATTATAAGATCTTTGTAGTATAGCCTTATTAATATTCAGACCCGTAAATGTTGTTAGAATAAAACAAACCTTATTCAAATGATCGGAAACCTACATTTTTACTTTTGAAACTTCGTATAATTTACACTATTAGGCCCTTTACTCTTCAAACCCGTCATCTTGCATTAATTTTAAAACAAGGCATTTTCAGCTTTAACGTCACATGTACGGTACATATTAATTACAGTGGAAGCGAGTTGTGTTTCACTATTTATTATAATCTTCACGTCATATAAATGCATTAATTAATTGTTAACATTTTTAATAATACTTGTTTTTTTTTATTACATTTGATTAAATAAATGTGTTTTTAGCTGAATTCCACTTCATAGGCCTATGAGAACACATTGAAATGTTGTGGGCCTACTATGAAAATATGAAAAAAAAAATGAAAATACGTATGTATATATTTGAATTCTATTTTAATTGTTTTATGGCCCTTTTCAAATGAAGCCTGGCTTCGGGGAGGACAAATAGTCTCACGCACTAAGAAACTGTTGGCAAGTTATGTTTAATATGAAACCAAGTCTCTACAATCAGTTTACCAAGATAAAAGTGTCCAAATGTACAGGCAGTCATTAAAAAACACCTCAATCAATTGAAGATAAAGCAGGGACGGCTCCGTGATTTCGAAAAGGGGTAGATATAGGCTGGTGATGGGGAGCGATAGCCTCTTAAGCAATCACCCTGCAACCGCCTCTGTGATGGATCAATTTAGAAAGAGATTACTGTAGCTCCTATTTACCTCCTAAATATCATGGAAAGGTCTTATTTTTTCAAAATTGCTGCATAATCACAACAGAATTATTTTAATCGTTACTAAAATTACGTACCGTTTTCCTCTTAACTAGATTAAGTTTCATTTGGCTAAGTAGATTGCTTTTTAAGTAGCCTTTTAAGGCTACTTAAAAGGTCTCAAGTAGCCTTGAGGTTGCGCAAATTATAGGTCAATTCAACCCCATCTTCAGAGTAAAGGAACCATTATACGTTTTTATTAAAAAATGTGTAATCTGGATGACTTGTGCCTACGAATGTTTAAACGCTTGCCGTTTTAGTATGGAAAGGACCAGATAATTGAAATTAGCAGGTTTTTGAGATTACAACCTGCCCTAAACCTCATGTTAAAATTGAGGGGAATGCATTTTGAGGCAGAGGTAAGCCTTTACTTAGGGAGTATCGCTAAATTTAAGTCTCTATACGCTTATAGGGACTCATAAAAATAGTCGGTATACATTCTTATTAAAACAAATTTGGTTTTCTGTCGAAAAGTGAGGGCAGGGGCACTCCCCATAACCTACATTGCGCCAGTGATTTTATTGTGTACTCGATACACTGTAGTAATCTAAAGAATGTCAGTCTCCCTCCAAATTGCTGATAAATAGGAAGATTAATCCGGAATGTGAAATGGGCAAATCTGCCAAAAAGTGGTTTGAAATCGGACTAACGGTACTGATGGCCACGGACCATTAGACCTTGAAGAAAGAAGCACTCGTTTCTCGATGAACTCAGGGTCTGTGCCATCCAACTAAGTAAAACAGTTTACCCACAGTAGGAAGAGACATTTTTATGAACTAGTCAAATGGGCTCATACGACAGTTTATTTGCTATAAAATTGTTAAAATTGTTTTTTTTTTCCAAAACTCTATAGCCGAGGTGGCAAAACGTTGACTTGTATCCTATAATTAACATAGGTTCGAGTCCCCTTCAGGACAGTATTGCATGCCTTTGAGAGGATATCGAAAAATATTGTTCGAGCTGTGGCAAAATATTGAACCAGTCGAAGACAAGTTCAATATTTTGTCACAGCGAGTTAGGCCTCTCTTGTCGTGCGTTCGCGCGATACAACAATTCTCTCACTTGGTTAAGAGACGTCATCGGCTAATATTGAATTATGCGCAGTTCAATTTTATATAATAATAATAATAATAATTTTATATAATTTTATATAATATTGAAGCGGTCAAAACCGCATAATTGAATAATAATACATAATATTGCCATTTTTTTTGCCATCTTCTAAAAATCACTTCTGTTGTCAAGCAACAATTGGCAGAAGAGATAAAACGGTTCGCGCTTGAGTTTAATTACACTTAATGTCTTTAAAACATGTTTTAAAACAATCGAACACTCCTGAAAATGGATTGTACCATTACATTTTGGGAACGATATACATGCAAAATCCTATCATTCAAATGAATTACGGGCCCTAATAAACTACACCAAAAACAATCAATTTAATGTATGTATGTGGCAGAGTCAAGCCAAATAAGGAGTAAGTCGAAAAATTGCGTCCTTAGATTATAAATAGTCTATCCGACAATAAGACGCGGAAAGCTGCGGACAGTAGCTGTAGCTGGTTAGCGTCACCAACTGTTCTGCACGCCATCACTTTTATTTATGCAAAAAACAAAACCGGGCTAGTATTCCTATTCTACAACCGCCTATACAAGGCGATTGAAGATTAGAGTGCGGCTACTGATCCAAAACTATATAAAAGCAAGATCAGTGATCAAATGATCGGTTCTGGAATTTGTGCTTGCTTTTATACTATTAACATCATCGGCTATGCAAATTTCAAATTTCTTCGACTACGCCTGAGGAAAAAGTCGCCGAGCGTAGTAGCCTGAGGCGTTATTCGCAATTTGCATAACTCCAGAAACAAAAAATAATATAATGTTTACAGTTTTAATAGGGAAGTAAGCATTTAAAAGTGCATTTATAACGATACTTTAATTCAATTTTAATGTTAAGATATTACCAGTTGATGATTAATCAATTGTTTCATATCTTGTAGATATTTAAAGTGACACCCATACAATGCTGGTTATCAGAAATTAAATATGGAAAGAACAAAACGCAAATACTCACAAACGTGCATGACAAGACAGACAGACAGACATTTTTAAAAAGCTGTTTATAGAGACGTTTTCCGCGTCTAAAAACACAAATCATTATCTTTAACCTGCACAAAAAATCAGTTTCATACGATGTTTCATTGCGAAGTTATGAATTCAATTGAAGTTCGAACATTTAAAGATATATTGTCACCTGAAAATGACCAAAATATCATCAACATTAATTTTGAAATTAACTTGATCATATCA
>JAOTQE010004414.1:0-11289 GCA_025631205.1 Nesometra sesokonis
CTCGTAAGCGGACACCTCCCGTAAGCGGACACTTTTCCCAGACCCGAGGGTGTCCGCTTACGGGAGGTTCAACTGTACATCTAACCAGAGTACAGGTTTAATTGTTCCCTGATCTAACATTGAAATTAATAAGGGGTGGTGATATCCTGTAACAATTTATGTCTGTGTACTATAGCCTTAACTAAAAATTGTTTACAATTATAATCAAAATTTTACAAATAATAATACTTTTAAATACCAAAATTAATTAATTATTGGTAGCTTAGTTATTACTTACTTCCGAGATAAGACGTTCTTTTCTCCATGTCTGAGACGGGCATTTACCTGCACCGGGTAAAATATGCAGAGAAACACGATTAAATTAAACTTAACCATCTCTTCATTTTCTTACAACTGAGGTGGTTCGTCCGATTTGCCGATACTCAGTCTTCTGAAACAGAAACTATTGCTAACCAATTTCAAAAATAATATAAACACACTTTTTGTTTCGACAATTTATATATTTTCGTCCTTATCGCGATTACGATAATAAACATTTGAATGGAGTGCCATGATGTATATAGGCTTATAGTCTTTTGAATTTGAACATTGTTTAAACATGGATTAAGATGAATACAGCTAATAAACGCTGTCCAGGCCCGTAGCCAGATTACTAGGCTGGGTTGTGTCCAGATAAATTTGTAAAGAAGAGGGCATAATAGTTTAATCTACCTCAGGCCCACGGTTACGAAAATTGTTGAATATTAAACTCTGTTATACCTTAAAACGCTTTTAAATAAATTTAACGGTGTTAAAGTGCTGTTTAGCAGTTGAATCTATAAGTAAAACAACCGTCCCAACTCAGCCCATGATAGTTCGGGCTAAGGTGTGAATATCGTAAAAATGATACACCATTGTCGCTCTTATACTTTAAATTGACAAAGTGTCATAATTTAACGCAATTAAGGTATGAAATATACACCCATCTCCTCTACATCATTGACCGGTGCGGAATGTGCCACCTGAAGTTGCCCTGAAATCAGGCGCGGAACCAGGCTTCACCGAAAGGAAGAGGGAGGCCCACGCCCACTCTCCGAGTGGGCGTGGTTGCCAACATTCCTGAAGAGCATAAAAAGCTCATTTGTCCAATTTTGGTACCCTATTACTATTATTATTACTATTACAGGTAAATTTTTGACTCAGCGCACCTAATATAAGAAGGAGGGGGGCGCAACTACGTTTGGACGATAATGGGGGGGGGGGCGCAGAAGGGATCCGCGCCTGGAAATGGTACAGTACTTTTCTCAATTTAACGTATAATTGACGGATCACTGTCTATGGCGCCAGTATGGAGGCTAGGGCAGACAATTACGAGAGGGGAAGGTAGACTCATAGGCAGGGTTGTTTAAAGGTGTTTGTTAAACCCACAAATTTAAAAACGCCCACAAATGTGAAAACGCATCACCCACAAATGTAAAAATAACCACAAATTTGAAAAATCATCGCCCACAAATGTGAAGATAACTACAAATGTGAAAACACATCACCCACAATGAAAAAATAAGCGCGTGGGCGATGTTTTTCACATTTGTGGTTGTTTTTACATTTGTGGGCGATTCGTTTTCACATTATTTGTGGTTGTTTTTTACATTTGTGGGCGTTTTTACATTTGTGGGTTCAACAGGGTTCGCTAGGCTGGGTTTTTAGTCCAGGAGGTTGACAAACAGGAAGTGCGTGGTTTAACCTACGTTAGGCTAGGTTGTAGAAACTTTTAGAATATTGTTCTGGCACATTTTATTCACTTTTATGAATATTTTGGCTCACTAGCCAATCAAATTTACATTAGTGTATAAAATAACACCGTGTAAAGGTAATTTACCATTTGTTAGCCTATAACTTTTCCACACAACACTTTCTCCACCTTAATAACATCGGAACTTACAGTCACGATCACCGTGATCAACGGGCAAACAAGGTAGTGTTGTCTTGTGAGGAATTATGGACAGCCACGCAGTTTACAGCAGCACGAGTTGGTCAGATGGTGACAGGTTAAATTACTGCACAAGTTATAAAAGGCATACAAGATGGCCTTGTACGGGGATGTTTGTTTTTGGTATTGCTGCAACACTTGACATTTAGCATTTTTACACTTCTAGATTCTAGAAATGCTTTGTAAGTGGTCACAATTTAATACAATTTAGGCATGAAAATATCATCATTTGAACGAAACAAAGCACACTTCCTGGAATGAGGTGCAAATATTAGAAAATGGCAAATGTTCTAAAATTGTACTATTTTACATTTTAGAAAAGTTCAAATTGCACTTTTTGAACAAAACAACCGCACTTCCTCACCCAACGCCTTGGCTGAGACAAGGTCAGATTAAAACAAAATGCACCTTTAGATGCTCATAAATGCCCTCTTTGAACATTTGAAACGCATTTCAAAGGGTAATTAACGCGAACTACGACATGATACGGACGGGATGCGAAAAGATTAGAATACAAAATGCTTTGAAATGATACCCTTTATTGATTTTAATGCAAAAGTGTCTCTGTATTTTTGGTTTAAATATGGGTTTGTGGCGGGATCTAAACCTTAAGTTTTGGAAAAGGGGAAGGACGTTAAAAGCTTACTAGGCCAACCAACCGTTGTGGAAATTTTAGAATATTTTACTTCTAGGTGTTCGAGAGTGACGTATTTAAAGGGATTTCAGTGTGCCACCATGCAGCGCGACACACTATTTCAATGACAAGAATCCCTATATACTCAGCCCCACAATACCATTTGCAATTTTAAAATACCATTAGATGCTCGGAAGTGATTTTTAATAGCCTTTTCAGACGCATCTTTTAAAAGCCTTCTCAAATTGTCACAATACAACACCATTCAGGCATGTGATGATTGGAAGCAGGAAAAAAAATCAGTAATCTCAGCCCCATCTTGACATTGCTAGGGTGCAGAAAACTTGGGTTGTGTGGGACGATCTTAGAATGACGCACATTTGAATATTGGGAAATGGCACTAGAACATGGGAAGTACGGTATAAGCATTTTTTATTTTAGGGGGTGTGTCGGGGATGGGGAGTGTCGATAGAAGGAGTTTGATACACTACTAGGAGCGTAAGATTCATATATGGAATTGCACTTCAGGTCTAAATTCAATGCAATTGAAACAGGAGTATGTTACTATTTGAAAAAAAGAAGTCTCAACCTTGGTCCCAACTTTATAACCGGTAGGCCTATGCAACATCTAGATGTTTTAGTACGGGAACTGTTATGCATTAAATTGTTTTCAAATGATGACGAGCATGTTATTTTAAATAATAATAATATGTGACATTTATATAGCGCTTAATGCCAAGGCCTCTAAGCGCTTAACAATTATTAGCCTACCCCAGTCATTGGAACAAACACAATAATACAAGCCATTCCATGTTGCAACTGTAATCAGCGCACATGGCATTTGTACCTCCCAGGTAGGACCTACCCACTTACACTCCTGGGTGGAGAGAGGCAACGTGGATAACGTGTCTTGCCTAGGAACACAAACAGTCGACCAGAGTGAGCCTCGAACCATCGACCTCGTGATTGGAAGCCCGAAACGCTACCGCTGCGCCAACTGCTTCCACTGATTACTGATTTAACAATTATTTTCTCTAAAGGAGGAGGTGCTCGTTTCATGTGAATTATTATTTCTACCTCTGACGTACGTGGAGGTATGAATGGTCTGAAGGAGGTTCTCGTGCACCCTAAGCACCTCCCACTGTAGGTAGATTTTTATATAGCACCTTTATACAGTCCTTTGAAAAATAACTCTGTTAACAAGGTAGAAAAAGGTAGTGAGAAGGTAGATAAAGGTAGTTAACAGGGTTACCCCTATAAAAACTACCATAGTAAGGGATAGGCCTACTACCAAGGATATGCCAGCAATGCTTTACAAGTACACAGCCATTATTTAGAATAAATCTTAAGGCATTAATAACAACAACATCATAATTTATCTATCTATATCTTACTAGGTAGTTCTCTGTTTGCTAGGTAGTTCCCCCTAGTAATTTAACATGGTAGATCTACTTAGTCAGAGCATGGAGGTATAAAATAGGTTTTAGATTTTATACCTCCATGGTCAGAGAGTGTTATTTTTTCAAAGGGAGTAGCGTCTCATGGCGCCGGACCAGATGTTACACATTCATATGACTTTCTACGCTCCTAAAGGTCACGTCATGTCCTGCTTCCCGAAAAACCGGCGCTAAATTCTGCTGTCCACAGCAGGGGATGTCGTACCAGTACACCGGGGTAACCCCCTACTCGTCTCGAAAGATGTACTGGGTTCTTTATAATGCACATAGGACATTTATGTACACCGGGCCTACGGTTTATAGTCATCATTCGAGAAGAACTGTTCCACAACCAGAACAATAATGCGAGCGGGTCTCGAAACCATGTTTTTCCCTGCCTTAACCACTGGGTGCTGTTTATTTTTATACTTCCCTGTTTTAACTTACCTGGTAATCTATATATCACTTGTTAAAAATAATTTGATATTGCCTCTGGCGATCAAAATGATTTCGGTTCCTATTAGGAATGAAGGAGACATCTACATCAAGTTCATGCACTACAATTATTCTTTCTCAAACACAGTGAGGTATATAATACACGCGTCAGGTGTCATGAACGACCAATACTGATACTCTCCTCCAAACTGATAACATATGGAATTGGATTCGGTTCACAACAAATATACAATACGTCTCAAAGAATTTTATATATGCCTAGCACGCAAAGTTTTTCCTCAAATACCCAAACCTATATAAACACTCTGTACTTCAGGGGTCAAAATTTTCAATGCTGGTGACCTCCCGCCCAATTAATAATGTACATTACGTAAATCACGGTAATAATATAGTATACCAGAAATTGGAGAAGGGGTGCTCCACCCGATCCAAAAAAAAATCCCCGGATTTTTCGCTTTTTTGTGGAATGATTGATTTTGTGGTTCTTTCCTCTGACATTATTCAGTTCAATTAGCGGCCATCCAGGAAAAAAAATAATATTTTTTGCAACGAATACAACTTTATGTACTAAATCTTTAAATATGCATGGCTGAAAATCATATTACTTAATCAACTCATCTTTAAAAAATGAATATACAGAATGCTGTGTCCGGAATTTTATAGGTAATTGCGTTGAGAAGGCCGTGATATCTTAGACATAAGTACGTGTACGCGATTTTACAACATTTGGCCCTCCATTGCCTGAAATTCTCATAAGCGAACAACAACAACAACAATTATTAGAATAATAATAATAATAATAATAATAATAATAAATTAATAATAGTTTATGCACATTTACACGACTTGTCTAAAATAAATAACAGGCCTAGTATGAAAATGAATAAAACGAATATTGCTAGAAATTTTGAAAAATTTCCTTTATTTTTGGTAAAATACATCAGTACAAGTATAAAATTATAGTAATGTAAATTTGAATTAAAACAAATTCAGTCTTACGGAACCAAAAACAAAATTAAAAAAAAATGCCCGTAAAATCTCGTAATATAATATTCGATCGGAGACTGCTGTTGTCAAAGGTACAACAATGGCGGATTTCAGGGGTTAATAGGCTTAAGCCCCCACCCCATACAATTGACCCGGAAAAATTGAAACTCTATGCTAATTCGGACCTGTAGGCTGTGAAAGCAAAATTTATTTTTGCTTTTCAAAACCAAAGTCGGCATTTAAGCCTCCTCACCCCGCTCCCACCACCACCGAACTACAATCCTGGACCCGCCCCTGTATAATTACCATCACTACCTTTGAGCATACACCACTCCCTGCATCGTCTATACATATTAAGACTAGAGATATACAGTATTGTGATAACTTAATCAATTACATTATTTTCGCTAAACGAATTTTTATTTTTATTTTTATTTACTCTTTTCTTGAACAATATATCGTCGTATTTTACAGTAATATAAATTATCTAACTCACTAAATCCAGTTACTAGGTTGATTAGAGTGGTTTTACTTTAAAGAAATATTGTACATACAGATCTATACTGCAAAAATAAAGTCAGCAGTGATTTTTAGGTTCATAAATGCCTATCTCAAATTAATCCGCAATGCAGAAGTAATATTTTCGTCATTAAATTTCCGAAGATTTTGATTTGGCCAGTTCCATCAAGTTTCATTTATCTATAAAAATAAAACGTGAAAATATTCTTTAGTACATACTGATACTACATCAACCATCATATTACAACCGTCGCTCCACTAGCAATACTACACCACGACTGGTATTACAGGGGCGGATTAAAGGGGGCCGCGGGTCGGCCCCGGGCTCCCCTTCGGAAAGTAAATATATCAATATCATTAACATTGTCTATTAATCTAAAAATTCAGAAAGAATTGATCTCTTAACACGCCACTGAGGCCATTTCCGGACATCTAAATCACCCGGACCCCCTCCCCCTAAAACTTTGTCTCTCTACTGTCCCCCCTTCCGACCCCCCATTTTCCAAAAGTCTGCATCCGCCCCTGTTGTTGCTACTGGCTTATAGCTGCTACTAGTGTACTGCTACTTTTATTCATGCATGCACGCATGAATGATTCCATGCACGCATACATTGCATTCTTATGTTTATGCCTTCATTTCCTCGTTCATTCTTTATTCACCAAAGGTAATTGAAAGGTAATCAACGTTTACTCCTCCAGTTACAAAAATATACAGAATGATGATCTTTCTTTCATAAATAAATGATATTAATACAAAATACATCTGAGTGACACTATATATCGAGTGGCCAAAAAAACCTCTCTTACTCCCATATGCAATAAACTAGCTTCTTGAAAATCTGCACACATACACAGTTGGTTATTTCCTATAAATTGGCAACGTTCAAATGTCTTCGGTTGAACCATCTCGTCACAGTAAAAATTTAAAAAACGCATGTCGAAAATTGACATACCGGAATGAAAGAATGTTTAGATTCCTTTACTAATCACAACAAATACTTGATGTGTCCTCCATCCTGATCAAACTGTGCAAAGTCTATTTTACCATGACAAAACGTAGTGCTTAACATCACCCAGAGATCCCCAGTTGTTCCTGGCTATTTTTTCCTTCAGTTTCTCTAGAATTGTTTAATTGAAACACAGAATTGCACTGGTACACTGCAGTCAGGGAGACAGTTTGGCACTGTGCCATAAGTGACACCTGCCATCTGGAGCGTCATTTTTGACTTCACATTTTTTTTCACTTTGACAAAGTACCAAATGCAGAACATTGCTATTTTCGGCATTTAAAGATAAAGACCTGATGGACATATTGTCAAATTTTGAGTAGAAACACCGGAGCTAGTGAAGTTTGAAATAAGTGACGTTATTGGGCCACCCGATACATATAACACGAAAGAACGAGATAAAACAAAGCAATATCTTGTTAATAAAAGCTGTGTGGTATTTTAAGTACGGTAAATGTATATCTATTCTAATGATACCTGTTTTACTTCTACAGGTAAATGATTGTAAAATATTGATCCAGTATATTAAATTCTAATTGATCAGTAATTGCAGGAGATTGTGTATAAGGAAAAGCAAAACCTTCTGTAAACCTTGTATTTCTAGAATGATTAAGTTTGGAGTTTCAAGTTGTATTCATTCACATAATGCATTGAAATATAATTATTCATTTGATGTGGTGAATTTCCATTATTTAAATCATGAACAAAATTAAGAACATATATTTTATAGACATCCTAAAATATTTAGTTGACTATTGTGCTGCTAGTGGCGTTAGTACTGCTACTGGTGCTACTACTAGTCATGTTTTGTTGGTAATGGTGGTGCTGAAATTGTTGTAGCCAGTGCTACTGCTATTTTTGCTATTGCTACAGGTGCTGATAACGCTACTGGTTTGCTGCTGCTGATGGTAGATCTGCTGCTGATGTTGATGCTGGTGTTAGGATGGTATCGGTGTCGCTGTTGACACTGATAGTGCTACTGATTTCGGTGTTGGTGCTATTGTTTGCATCGGTGCTCTAACTGGCGCTACTGCTATGGCTGCTGTTGTTCTACTATTACTATACTACTACACTACTACCACCACTACTACTACTTCCTACTACTACTACTACTCCCACTACTACTACCACCACTACTACTACCACTACTACTACTCTTACTAAATACCATAACTTTTATCTTTATTACCACCATAATTAGGCCTACATATTATTTTTACCTAATACCAAGCTACTTCTAAATACCGTAATCCAAACATTCATCTGTTCATAATCACCTTAAAAAAATTAATAACGTTGGAAGTAATCATTTATGGCTTATCTCCGTCACAAGAGTCAGATTGGCAAGTATATTTCGACTTCTCGTCTTCTTCTTTTGATTCAAACGTTTTGAGTTTATCTGTAAAAATGAATACTGTATCATGAAACAGTACATTTTATCCTAAACTAGTTAATCATAACTATTATTTTAGAATGTAATATAACATGACTTAATTTCAATTAAGACAAAATGATATCAATATAATTATCGACCGTTGAAGACATCAAATTTACCATTGGAAATCTCTTTTTTTGGAATGTTTTATCTCCTCATAAGGCTTCTAAATGCCGGGTGACACATAGCCAATTAGTCTAGTTCATCATTATGGGATAAATACATGACTGTTAAGTTTCTCTGCCTAATTAATTCTTTAAAAAATTGTATACAAAGTTGCATATAGACCCACATGATGAAATGAGGAATTGATAGGATTTAAGAATGCAACTTTCATTATGCTTTTACATCAATTTATCAATTTATATATCTTTTACAATAGGACCATAACTAAACCAAACTATAACAGCTATTTTACTTTTAATCCTGTATAAATGTGATAAATATAAAGTTTGTACAAATAGTTTATCAACCTTCTAAGTGTTTTATCTTTTCCATGCTATTATTAATAAAAGTACACTCTTTTATTTTCAATGCGTTGTCATTTTTCATGCTTGTTGAAATGACCTTATAACCTTCTTCGGGAAGTGTGTATCTCGGCCATTTGGGATAGGCGGAAATAAAATCGTCATCGCTACCAGAATTATTTGGATCTCTGAAAAATAATGAAAAGGTCTTTACTTTTATTCATTACAGAAAGGAGCGGTGGTGTAGAGTATTGGTATTCATGTTCGGTCTAGAGTTCAAACCTTGTGCTGGATGAGTCGAATGGTCATGCTTTACCTCATTTCGCAAGTCCCTCTAAATAGAATCCATCTTACCACGTAACTTCAAGCAGTCTACGGGTCACTACTAACGTCACAAAGTCTTTGGGATAGGTTTGTATGAATCTCCTCAGACACTACTGAATAATACAGGGACATTTACTATGAAAATTAAACTATTAAACTTAATTAGTAAAGCAACAGAGAAGAGTTCTGTTTTTTAGAGAACTGAAACGATATATCACTAAACATGAGGAGGTGTCAATTTACCCGAAACAGCCATACCTCCAGGTTTTGAATTCAACAATTTTATGTTGTTTTATGGTGTGCTGCCGTGTAAAATACCACCGGTGTAGCCCCTCCTCGGCACATGCCTGTGTTAGCAGGGTTATTTTGTAAGAAAAATTGTCGTAGACGTAATGTAACCCCCCAACAACAACTTTGGTATTCATTTACTGAATTGCTGGTACCTTTATCATTCCAATTTACGAAATTATCGAAATCGTAACTAGTTCATAAAACCCATAAAATCAAAAGTCTTGTAAACAAACGCAGTAAGGTGCTATTTAACACTTTTATTGTATATATTTTACTGGTCATCTGTAAATAAATAAGCCATATTATATTAGGCCTAACTGCTTTGCTTCTCACATAACACTAACATAAATAATACCGGCAAATATCAGAAACAATATAATTTTAAAACAATAGTGAAGTTTTAAGAAATTTTAGAAAGACCAGATGCAACTGATGTAAGTCAGTAGGATTTCCGCGAAGTACATCAAGACTACCATTCATCGAGCATTAAATGAGGGATATCGAATTGTGACTATAAATGAGTGTAGAAGGGCTGTCAGTGTAATTACTGTGTGTACTTTCAGTGAGGTATCAGGGGGCGGGGTGTATAAGCTGCAGACCAAGCACCCACTCGGGAGGCTGGAAAGTATTAAATTAGTCAGGTTATTTAGAAGCCTCATCCCATTTCCAAACGCTACTGGTAATTCGTCTTGTAAAATTCGTATTGAAAATTAATCAGTAAACTTAAAAAAGTACTTCATCTCTTAATTATAGAACAGAGATGAAAAACTTACCCAGTTTTAGCAAAATTTGACCAGTACGTCATTATTGCAAAGCTCAGCCGAACCTCTTCTTCTGGAAAATGTCCATAGAAATAGACATTGTGCTTGTTGTAATGCACTCCAAAGACATACGCCAAATCCTCACCGTGAGCACTTCCCAGTCCAGTCATATTCCAAATTGATCGTGAAGGTATATGAGTCATGTGGTAGAGATAAAGATTCTTCTTTCCAGCTGCCGTTAGTTGTCGAAGAGTCTTATCCGTTGGACATACGAACATCACATCCCCTAACAACTGAGTTAGACTGGCGAAATGATCCGACTCTGGATCTGACAGTTGCTCATTAGTAAGGTAGAGTAACTTGATAGTTTCTCTCGCTAGTTCTGATGTAGACACCATCTCAGACATTGCATTAAAATAATTGTCAAATTCAGTGCGATTAATGGGCTCCACTTTCTCCTTTCCCATAATTATGAATAGCGATCCTTCGTGAGAAAGAGAACCCGCCATGACGTCAACATCATTAATTTTTTCTACGTCATCATATCGAGTATCAGGGTCATCCGGCATAAAGTCCCCATCAGAGTTAGGCAAAAACATGGGGCTAAGCGGGTTCTCATTATTTTCAATTGCCGTCTGTTGGGTAAAATAAGAACACCTAGTAAATACAAACTCGACAAATTCCACAGAAATGTCTTCAACTTCTTAAGTATTAAAGTAATAGCCGGAAAAAAGCAATTCAGATAGAAAAACGGAGTATTGACACGCTTTTAATAGTAACTATACAGGTAAGTTAATCTAAATGAATAACTTTTATGGGAAAATTAATCTTACTGCAGCTGTCGTTTAAGCTTGGTTCCCACTAGAGCAATTTAGACGGCGTTAGCGTCGAGCGCAGCTACACCGCGCGTCAAATATGTTGCGGCCAGTGGGAACCACTAGTATTCAGCGTCATACGTCACACAACTGCCAGTGCCAGCCGCGGTGATGGTTCAACTTTGCGC
>JAOTQE010004425.1:0-11288 GCA_025631205.1 Nesometra sesokonis
AAAATAGACGCGTCTTATACAAAGGACATATAAAAAATCACAAAATTTTCCGTCTACATTGGGGTGCGTCTTATACAAAGGTGCGACTTATGCACCAAAATATACGGTAGATTAGAAAACAAAATTCATGTGGTAAGGCGGATCAGCACCAAAAACCTCAAAAGGACCTAGATATGGTTGATTCTTACATTATTTGAAAATCTGAAGTAAATCAGCCCAATAGTTTTTGAAATATGGATGCAGACACAGACAGACAGACTGACAAGCTCACTGCAATACCATCTGCCCACTTCAGTGGGGCGAGGGTAACAATGGTAATACTAGATTATGATTAGACAGATTGTTAATTGGCAATCAATTCATCACACTCTGTATAACCCCTTATATTGTATAAACCCTTAATTTTACATCGTAAGTTAAACAGCTACAGTACAGTATTTTAAGACAGTACATAAGCTTGGATTCTATGATTTAATGTCAAATTGTGTCTACATATACTTAAACATTTAAACTACTCAAAACAAAAATAAGTAATAAGGCGATAAGTAGAGATAAAAAATCTTACAAATATGTCATCTCACAGCTTCAACTGCGCATACGAGACAATTATTAGATCAAAACTACAGAAGCTTCCAATCAACCAATTGTGAGACATGGTTTTGAAGTTGGGTGGGTGGGGGGAGGACACCAAGAAAGACTGAGTACACCAAGTAGTGGCTTTGGGTGGGGAAGGATCACCCTACCATAGACAATTTTTAAAAATAACAAGCCTCTAGACTCTCCTACAGAGTGACTTGACATATACATTCATAACATCTTGGGCAGTTATTACTTATTTTATTAAAACAAATTTGGGTTTACCATCGAAAAGAAGGAGAAACCATCACTCACACAACAATATGTGGGGCACCATAGATGTATTATTTACAGCTAGATGGTGAACTTAACACTGTAGAATTGCAGTCCCATGTGGGCACCTACTATTTTGATTTTGTTAACCTTCGTCACAAACACATAAGTTAAATAATAATAACTGTTTTACAATTATTGTATTTTTAACATTCTTTTGTCATACAAATTATATACATATGTCACATATATTTTATGTTGTCAATATCTTTATATTCGGATTAAATTTACTCACATTTATTGAATTTATTGATAAATTTGAAACTTCTATGAAAGATTGGGGGCACAATTTTGACATACCAACAGCGTTTAGAACATAACACGATTTGATTGGCTAGACTCTGGAATAGTAGGCACTTACATGGAACTGCACTTTTGGCTATGTATTCTGTGGAAGTTCACCATCTAGCCGTAAATAATAAATCTATGGTGGGGACACATGTCCTGTTCTCTTCCCCCTATATCTGTGCTATGCTGCCTAGATTAAATAATTAATATTGGAAATCTGTGATAAATCAAGACTCAAGTATATTACAATATAGCCTTATGAGAATACAGGTTTGACATAATATATTCAAGGTTATCTTGACAAACTTACGATTACTATAAAGACATGCTTTCAGGCTATTAATATAATGTCAAAGGTGTATTGCTATAGGAAGTAGTCTGCGAGATAAGAAAACAAAAACCCGAACAGGATAACATCAACTGGTAACGCCCTAGGCAATTACAACCACCAACTACCGAAATCAGAATCCCGTACTGTTCTCTATTTCCCATACATATTGTAGACAAGATTATCTGTTTTCCATTTGAAGGATGCGAATGAAAAAAAAAGGTCTATGTCTATTATGTACAGAAACAAGGATATATTTTTTGAGAAAGAAGTGGTTTTATCAACTTGGGAAAGAGTCATGGTAGTGGTCATTGCTGACTTACCTTTAGGCCGCCAAGCACTCCATAAAATAATGTTACGATATCTCCATATATTTAATTGGATTAGTGTCATTTTTTACACTTTATGTCTTCATTGGTCAGTGCTTGTGATGCGGTAATCTAATGTCAGTTTATCAAGTGTGGGTTGGCCAATTGAAGAGGTCTCATTCTCTTGTAATACTATTTTCACTCAATGCAGTGTCTCATCAGGAATGATTTTAACAAGCTTAAACTTTCCCACCACTAAAATTGAGTTTTGAAGAAACATTAAGGCTGTTAAATGGATCCCAAGACAGAAATCGGGGCATACTGGGACGACAAACTTCTTCTTGCTTGTCATAAGTCATATTGGGTAGGTTCTACATGGTTCACCATCACATGGCCCAGCTATAATTCAGAATCCTCGATCCACCCTGATCATGCACAAAAGCCACAAATGCACTGGATTTAACACAGAATATTTTACCAAGATAATTGGTAACATTTCAAAGGTTAAATCTTGCTGTTTTCACATTTGGATGATTATTTGACATGGTTAATTTTACAATGTTTTTCCATAACCTATGGTAAAACTTGTAATGTTTTACCATAACCTATGGTAAAACTTGTAAAATAAACCATGTTACTCAAGGTCACAACTCACATGAGCATCCAATTGACCAATGAAGGCCATTCTGTAACGACTCGGGAAGTTCATTCGCGTCAAGCTGTTTACAATAGACTTTTTAGGCTGGTTAAACTATCTCGGTTAAGTTTTATTGATCACATTTTACTCCGGAAATCTAACCAGCAGCCAGAGTTAGATAGGCCTATGTTTACCTTAGCCCTGATCGCCCGCTAGGGTATTTTTCTCATTTTTACCTCAAATTTCCTCTTTTACGTGCGATGGATGCATTTCGCATGGGCCTAGACATCAGCGGAAATTGATCACTCTGCTTGAGTGATTTGTTTTGATATTGCACCCTACCTAGCCTAGGGCTAGCACTACGAGTCCAAGGATGGTGGTGGAAAATGTTAGGATTCAGCTTTAGCAGTCCATATTCCTTTACTATTAGTAATAGTATATATTGCGAACGAGGCTAAAATCTCTCATGTATACTGAATCTCCTCTGATGTAGTGTTTTTACTCACAATACCATATCCAATCTTATTGCTGAATTGGCTATCATGTACGTATGATTGACAGAAATGAGGATGAGTGACAGAAACAAGATGATTGAAAGTAACTAAAGACAAGTGCTCCAATAAACTAGTAATATATTATTCCAATGTGGCCTGCACTCCACATGAAAGCACCTGAGGTTTAACTACATAATGCATAGATATCATCATTATTCTAGGCTTATCCTAAGCCTACCCATTATAGGTGACCTGGATGATATCCCCAGGCTACAGGTGGTACACTTATGTGATGACTCAGAGAAGACTGAAACATCTCTGCTTTGTACCAACCTCACCTGAGCATTGTGTTGGCAGTTATGAGGCTTACACAGTGACAATGATTCTGTTGCTGAAAAATATTGTTAAGGCAGATCTTTGATTGGACAACTCACCTTTAAAAAATAATGCTGAAATTCTATACAGTATCATGGTGTTACGATACCACATATTGCTTCAATGAAATTCCCAAAAATGCGAGGTCTCATCACAAAATGAGTCTCATGGTAGAAAAATCCAAAATTAGTTATTGACTTTCCAATCTGTAAACTATACATTGATTGACATTCATTAAATAAGAAGATCAAAAGATATAAGCACTTTGATTTTTCCATGTATGGAAACATAATTTTTAACAAAAATGATCACAAAGCCTTCAAAAAGTAAACAATTAAATCTGTATATATTTCAGAAAATCTGCATGGACACTTTCCTGAATGAAAACTGACCTTAAAAGTATATTAGGCCTATAATAAAATAAATGTACTATTGTCCTAATAGTTGATTAAAACTAAATGTTTTCAAAATTTGGTTTCAGACATACTTTGGTGATTATCTCAATTTGATCTCACCTACGATGAGACTCATTTTGTGGTGAGACCACAAAATTGTGAACATGATGTCATAGAGGATAAATCAATGCCTGGGATGAGTTTAGTTTCAAGCAATATCATCATATTGCTAATTCTTTATGAAAATGTTAACTGAATGTTTCAAAAAGAACATCCTATAAGCACACTGAGAAACTTTTAAAAAGTTTTTAAAATTTCCTTTAAAAAACTCAGATTTTAATGCTGACATTCACTGTCGCCAACAAGATTGCCGAATGATGCGAAAAAATGAGTAACCAGTTTATCGACTCAGCATCAGGCAGATAATGCCAATCATATCTTGATTCAATTGATTGATAAATTTCAGTTTTATAACATTTGGAGACATCTTTATACAACTGAATTATTACTATTTGTCTGGTAAATATGAAATAATTGTAAAGCTGAAATCTTCAAATCTACTGAATTTGCCCAAAACAAACCACCAAAGAATACCGTAACATGAGTTACATAGAGTTGCCACTGTGTGGGGTCTTGAGTAAATTAACTGTAGATTTTTGTTGTTACGATTCATGCAAGTTAACTATGTTAGCGCCAACTATATTCCTCAATATTTGTATACCATTTTTTAATAAAGTGCTAACACAAATAAAGTCCAAGTTTAATACATAGTGTCAGATGCAATTAATTATAAAGCTGCTAAGTTGGATACATGGTGTCAGAAGTGGTAAAATTAGAACTAAGTGGTTTATTTAAACCTAAAAATTTGAAATTAACAACAAGATGCTTTTATTAGATTATAAAGTTAACGTAAGTTATAATCGTAAGTAACTAAATTGGTATTTATTTCAAAAACTTGCATACCTAGTAAAATCTTTAGTATAATTGGAAAAGATACCAAAAGGCTGATAAAACATTAGAAATGTTCACCTAGACCTAAAGAATGTTTATTAGAAGGTAGCCTGAAGTTGGAAATGGTCATTTATTAGTTAATGTATTTGGCAAACTTCAATTAGATGTACTTAAGGAAGCAGTCTGCATTAAATGTGGTTAATATTGGAAGTTGATTGTAATTGGGGTGACCGTTTCAGGAATGTATAGGCCTACATGGCAGGAATGTAATTACGCTGGGTAGAGGTGGACGGGGCCACCCACCATAAAAAGTGTCCACCCACCCTAAAGCTTATTTTAAGGCTTTCCACCCAGCCTAATTCCAACCTTCCACCCACACTAATCCTCTGAAAAAGATAAAAATTATGTTTTTAATCATTTTACCACCCACCCTTGCATTGGTGCCACCCACCCTTAGATTTTTCTAGCTACATCCCTGCATGGGTATATATAAATGACCAGGTCTTTGCCTATTATAACAATACACTATGGAAAGATTTACTTCAAACAGTAGAAATGCCTACCATGCTTAATACTACTGAAAGTGGTATAAAAATCAATCAGTGAATATCATGTACAGTTGCCAATATACAAAATGCTGTCCAATTTAAATACTGTAATTACCTCATATAGGTCTTCATTGCATATAATAATTGTACATTATGTTACATTTATAAAGCCTCTATTGCCAAGGCCTCTAAGCGCTTCACAATTATCACCCTCAGTCATTGGAACAAACACCTATGAAACACAATCCACTTCACAATGTTGCAACTATAATCAGCATATGGCATTTGCATCTCCCAGGTACCTACTTATACTCCTGGGTGGAGAGAGGCAACATGGATAACAGTCTTGCCTAAGAACATAAACAACCCACCTAAGTCAGCCTCAAACTCCCGACTGTGTGATTAAAAATATGAAATGCAACTGCTGCACCAACTGGTCCCACTTTGCATCAGATATTGCCAATTCAAATTGTTCTATAGGACTATAGTACATATTACTGTATATTTTTATGGTAGGAATAGACCTAATTGGATACTATGGTCACATGATTTCATTCACTGTTGAAACAAGAAAATGTAGTGTACTTATTTCTACCCTCGCCCCACTGAAGCGGGGAGAGGGTATTGCAATGACTTCCGTCTGTCTGTCTGTCTGCATCCATATTTCAAAAACTATTGGACCGATTTAATTCAAATTTTCAGATATTGTCAGAACCAACCGTATCTACGTCCTCCCAAGGTTTGGTGCTGATCTGCCTTACCACATGAATTCTGGATTGTAATCTAGTTTATTCTGTGTCTACTGCCCTCTCTGGGTGACAAAAACTAGAAACTAGACAGGGCTAATCTACTTTGGCTTATCTACAGTATTAGCTGCTGTCTTAAAATAAGAAAAGGTAACCTTTCTTGACCCTGATAAAAGTGTTTTCCTGATAAAGTTGAGCAAAATTCTATTACTTAATTCTTCAAAAATATTAGGCCTATGCGGGCCATCTAAATTTTCTACTATAGTAGGCGTACTGTTTACAGTAATTGAGATTTCAGACGACATGTTGGATAGAAAACCATAGGCGAGGGTGTAATCATTTACGACTGCCTTGTTATTATTGTTCTTATTGAAAGGCAAGTTTAATTCTCTAAATTGTTAATAATAAGTATTTTATAATTGAATTTCCAAACACTGTAAGATTGGTAAGGTTCTAATGGATATTGGGATTAAAGCCTGGAAGTTTTTAAGGAAAGGTATAGTCTATGCGGTATGGTAGTAGGAGTACCCACCCGTCAATGGAAGAAGTATATTTTCCACATGATCATGTTTAAAAAGTTTTGGTAGGCGACCTACTGTATAATGTTTATTGATAGTAGTAGAATTTTAGTTTTGGTGTAGCTGATTGATTGGGTCTATTTGGGTACTGCCCACTTTTAGAGCCTCTTTCCAGGGAGGTATGCTCTTTCTGTGGCAGAAAATTATAGTAGGCCTAGATTATATTTGTTTCCCAATTTTTATTTTATTATTTTGCGCTGTTTTTGCCGGTAAGAGTTTGAATAAAATATAAATTATCCCAGTTGAATAAAAATATTTTGATGATTTGACAAAAATTATTAATAACTCAGATAAAATTGAAAATTATACTCCAATTAATTCAATTTATTTGTCTCAAATTCTGTGCTTATAATTTTAATCAGTGAATTTTTATGAAAAACAATTAAGATGATTTAGATGAAATGGGAAAAAATAGGGTTATTCATCAAGACAAGATGATTCAATATATTTATTAATTGCTAATTAAACACATCATAATCCTACCATTTATAAATTACATCATAATTGAAATTCATTTAACAATATGAATTTCGTGTTTCACAAAATCATTGCTTGATTTTGAAGTCACTTTATTGTCACACTTATTACATTATAAGAAGATTTGTAAGTATAAAAATCATATGTTAGTAAAATTCCAATATATGGCAAATACTGCAATGAATTCTGCCTATACAATAAACAAAGATAATATGAATCAGGGATGTAATTATGCTGGGATGAGGTGGGCGAGAAGCCCACCCTAAACATTTTCCACCCACCCTAAACATTTTCCACCCACCCTAAACATTTTCCACCCACCCTCAGTGGCAGCGCCAGGATTTCCCCGACAGCAGGGCAATTCCCCCGACAGGGGGGCACGGGTCCCCCGACGAGTTGACCGAGCTTGAATTTGAGGTGGTCGTGCCCCCGATTTTTAGTCTGAAGAGCAAAAAAAAAACAAAAACAGAAAAAAAACGTTATTTGCCGTGTTTTGCGTGGTTTTTAGCCCGTTTTGGTGCTTGGAGCTTCGTTTGTCTCTTCGCATTACCCTACAAAGCCCCGACGAAACATTAATTTTCTCCCAGACGGGGGGCAAAGGTCCCCCGACTTGGGGGATGTAGCCCTGCCTAGCCCCCGTAGCGCCGCCACTGCCCACCCTAAAGCTTACTTTAAGGCCTTCCACCCAGCCTAATTTCAACTTCCCATCCAGCCTAAGCCTCTGAAGAAGGTAGAAATACTCTTTTTAATCAATTTACCACCAACCCTTTAATTTTTACTGCCCACCCTTCGATATTTCTAGCTAAATCCCTGATGAATATAATGGTAGCCTTACAATACAATTTAATTAAAAATTTTAAAGAAAAATAAAAGACATGGATACATTTTAAAGTGTTTTTCTATAAAGCAGTTAAGTTAATTTCAAATTCATTTAATTTACTTCTTGACATGTATACATGTCCTATGTGAAAAACATTAAATAATCCAAAAATTTTGGACACAAAAGAGGAAGTCAAATCTCAGCAATACAGTACTTTCTGCCACTTTTTTTAAAAAAAACTTATTGTGTCTTTGCTTAGTACTTACAGACTATGTTTTTGTAGTATGCCGGTTTGGTTTAGTTAAATTTTAAGTTATTAAGTGTCTCGCCTAGGAACATAAACAGTCGACCAGAGTGAACCTCAAACCACCGACCTCGTGATTGAAAGCCAGAAATGCCACCGCTGCGCCAACTGCTTCCACATTAGAAGTTATTAGAAGTTATTTATGTCAATAAATATTCACATTCATGTTTATTCATATTCATTATGTTTGTAAATTAACTTTTCAGTGATCTATAAAATGGACTAATGTATAATGGTTATCATAAACGTTGTAGGCTGGGGCTTGTAAATCTGTAGACAAGATATCAGTATTGATTAGGGAATCCAGGCATCCCTTGTGAATAGCTAACACAAATCAGCGTCATGTCACTCACCATTCAGATACAGATCTATTTACACTACCTTACTTTAAATTCAAATCCTTTTCTCTGTAGGTTTGTGAGTGATATCTAAATTAAAATGACCTAAAATGTTTGGCTTTTAAATGAACATTTAAAGGTATAAACAAAATTTTCACAAAGACAAGTGCATTTTTTTATATAAGGTAAATCTTCTTTCAAATTTATTTTTTCATTCAATCTGTTTTTAATTGTATATTATAGGCTATTATTATATAGATGATATCTAAAATAAAATTAAAGTGAATGAATTACAGCTCATAGGGAAATTCCTGACGTTAATGTTCTAATTTTCTACTGTTTTTCAAGTCCCCAACCCATAAAAAAGTATAATATGCCACTAAAAGAAGTCCTTGATACAAAGGTTTATTATTTTTTTCTTTTTATTCACTGATTAAGAGATATTTAGTAGTAATTATTCACCAAAGAATTTAGTCTAGTGACAACAGTATATCTTTATACTTCAGTTTGGAAACTGGTTTGGATACCGACCTCTTTATTGATTTTGTTAGACTCTTAGTATTTCTTGCTCTATAAATTTCAAACCATTAATAAATCCTAGAAAATAAATGGAAACAAGTTTGTTATTATTCCCATCCAGCCACAACTACTGAAAAAAAATCCATTTTAAAGGTGGAAGGTTGGGGGACAGCGTAGAGGTTTGGGAGTGGGGAAACCTCTACAGTAGATGCTCATACAGGGAATGATTGGAAATTCGCGAGTCACAACCATGTGCATGTGAGTGATAATTAATCATTACTTCCTATTTTATTAAAACAAATTTGGGTTTACCGTCAAAAATTTGAGGACCATCCCCCCACTTAAAAAAATGTGGAGATCCCACTACCCCAGCACCAGTGCCTAGTATCTAAACGAAAGTAACATACCAATGACAGGATGAATATTATGCTTATAAATTAAAGCTCATTATGAGGCTTGTGTATTGGTGTTATTTACAGCAGTCAAAATAATCTTAGCCTTTGGTCAGGATTGAACCTGGGACCTAAGATTTTAGTAGTCAAGCATGTTAATCAACATGGTACAGTGCCACTGTCTTTACACTTAAGAATGCTTTCAAAGTCTCATCATAAAATATTGTAATAAAAACTGCTACATGAAAACGAAGGTATGAATCACCCAGCTACAGCTTGATAAATAAACATTTACACCCCCTTTAAAAATAAATGGAGGAGTCCAATGTAGGTGATCATGTTATGAATACTGTTGTATGAATATTAAGTGTTGGCTTCTTAAATGGAATCCAATCATATGAGGGGATGTAAATTAAATTTGTGCACCTATCATCAATATCGCAGGCACACAAATTCCCAAATGACAGACACCTGCAGGTAAACACTGGGCCTAGCCTTCGCAGAAAATAGCAACTGTCATGAAATATAAGCCCCTGTGGAGCACAGAACATTCCGTAGCCTAGCATGAATATAATTTGTCTTCAGGAGTGTTTATGTTATCATTACCAGTCTGCGGCAGTTGTTATGAGCTGCTGCGGTGACTTTACATACAAGGCATTTGGAATGTAGGGGGTTTGGCTTCACTCCAGTTGCGCAGTTGACAGACAGAAAACTGAGCAGTTGAAACGCATTTCTCCAGGGAGAAGTTATCTGGCCTGATTAAAATAACAGACTCTGTAGTGATAAAAAACACGACAGCTTCTACAGATCAAATGACTCAGGACCTGGCTATATCTAAAATATGGAACGTGAACCCGCATGGTGTTGGTTTACAAAAAGGAAACTCTTACTAGGCTAGAACCCCGAGAGACAGCCTATCCTCTACAATCTGTATACTGGAAGTAATTCAGCGATGTTTTAATAGCCATGAGGAATGATCTAGCAATTTTGTTGCGAACGAACTATAAGATTAATTTCGTTTTCGCGATAATAATGTTTGCCTTTTAATTCATTCTCTTCTTCCCACTAGGACTATTCTAAATTTTGAAGGAAGGCAAGACGCTGTTTGATATTCTGGGCTTCTCAAGTGGATGGCAAGAATTATTGACATTTTGCTTAGTCAATAGTTTCACTCTCCATAGAAACAAGTTCTCTTGAGCTGCTTAGTTCCAATAATTGTTATAGGGGCATTCCTCCCAAAATACATCAAAATTAATTTTCTTTGGAAATTCATCTATTATTTCTAAAATAAATAGAAGGTAGAAGATTGTATCTGTTCTGATGTCCACCAGGCTATTCTCTCTATTATAGGTTCTTTTTTTGCATATGGCACGCACATTGCACATACAGCTCGCCAATGGTTACTAGATTTAGACAGTTCACAGAAACAAGGGAAATAGATTCATCTGATTCCTTTTTTTAAGATCCACCCAAAAAATCAATTTCTATATTATCATTTTGCATTTTGTTTGTTTTTGAGTAATAAAATGACATAAACATGGAGGATCAATATTATATTTATAAATTAAGACAAATTAAGAATATAATAATTTTCTGACAGAATAGAACTTTGGGAGGAATTGGCCTTTGTGCTTCTCAAAACTTATTTCTGATTGTTAAAACAATTTGTGAAGCATCAAACTATTAAAATGAGAGTGAAGACTTGAAGACCCTTATAAGGTTACAACAAATATTGTTTCAAAACATTTGATGGTCCTCTGTAACTTTTGAATTTTCCACTCTCTTGTTTAAAAATGAAACATAATTTACTCAAATAGGTAATTCCAGAGCTCCCCATCAGAGCCATAACGAATTAATGAAAGAACAATCCCAATAATAATA
>JAOTQE010004436.1:0-11287 GCA_025631205.1 Nesometra sesokonis
CCGGTGTACTGGTCCATACACAAGCCCTGCCGTGGACAGAAGGATGTGCGCTAATATAGTAGCTGCATAGGACATGAAGTGACCCTTAGGGGAGTAGCAGGATATTGACTGTGCAACATCTAGTCCACTGCGCCTTTGATTTGAATTGACGCAATATAAATGTCTAAATATTATACAGTTAACATAGGTAAACTTGACTCTCTTTAAATCAAACTGTTTGAAAACAAATCTGAACTGGTTGGATGATTTTGGGATTTTTTATTTGTTTATTTGTTGTAGACTACCTATTAAGAAGCTTTCAAAATGATGTCGCGGTGAGGTGGGACGTGGAAGTCGGTAAACTATGAAGGCCATTGTACAGCATTCCGCATCTTGAATATAAAGCCATTTTTATTTTATGAGCCATGATCTTGTCTTTCCACAAAAGTATAAAACCTCATGTCTCTTACATCCATCCATTTTAAACTAAAAATAACGCTATACCTTTTTTCGTAAGTCTCAGGTAATGGTAATAATGTGACATTTATTTATATATCGCTTATTGCTAAGGCCTCTAAGCACTTCACAATTATTACCCCTAGTCATTGGAACAAACACCTATGGAATACAATCACTTACACAATGTTGCAGCTGTAATCAGCACATATGGCATTTTTACCTCCCAGGTACCCACTTGTACTCCTGGGTAGAGGGGCAATGCGAACAAATGTTTTGCCTAGAAACACAAACAGCCAACCAGAGTGAGCCTAAAACCACCGTCTGAAACACAACCACTGCGGCAACTGCTTCAACATATAAAAATAACATGAAATACAAGCATTCATCCAAACATTAAACTTTGCTTGATCCATTCACAGGTTAAAGGCTATTTAAAGTTTAAAGACTTTTTAGCTTATGTCATTTTAGTGAAACGACTTTTAGTACAGTAAGTAGATTAGTTTAATCACAGTGATAGGGTCTTTCAACTCTAGAGA
Source organism: Nesometra sesokonis (assembly GCA_025631205.1). NCBI lineage: Eukaryota > Metazoa > Echinodermata > Crinoidea > Comatulida > Antedonidae > Nesometra > Nesometra sesokonis. The sequence continues at coordinate 975 of JAOTQE010004436.1, forward strand.
CTCATTGCAAAATAGGTTAGATGGTTAGAAAATGAAAAAATGTAGTTACTGCTTAATTTCAATGAACATAATATAAGCTATAATCTAAACTATAATTATTTTCCTAGGATAAGTAGATCTAAAGCATTTGAAGTTTTAATGTATGGAATAATTGGTTTTGAGAAAATCAGATATTGTGAGGATTAGCACATGGAAAAACAACAAATAGTGTGCGAACTTATATATTGGCCTACCCAACATTTACCTCATTTTATACATAAAATGACTTACTCTACAAATTTTCTAAACCTGGGCAGAATTCTGCCCACGCCGGTCGGTGTCCGGCACGAACAATTTCCGTCCGGCACAAACAGGTTTCCATCCGGCACCCAAATTTAATCATAGCCTACTACTAGGCTGGTTTGTGCCCGCGTGGAAAAATTCCACACTGAAACAAATTAATGGCATAATCCTGTGAAAATCATATTCATGTTACGCGCATATTTTTTGCTTATTAGTCCCAAAGTAAAGACCGTCGGAAACTTGGTTGAATTCGCTGAATTATGGATGAAATAAATCGATCCTAGTATCAACCTCTTCAGAATTTGGAGTTTGTAACAGAAATCTTCGCATGTTGTTGGAAAATAAATCCTATCCCACAATGCAAACAGATATCCCAGGTTTCAAACAAAAATAAAAACAGAAAAAATGGCGACTCCCATGGTATAGTAGTTGTAATAATTATACATGTATTGACTGAAAGTGTCAAAATAGTTGTTTTCCCAAATAAAATGGTATTTTGGATAATTTTGACTGAAGGGTAGGCCTAAAACATGTGCAAACATTTTCTAGGCTAGCGTAGACAATAGTCAGACTGATCCTCATTTTTGCGTACATAAAATTGAATGACAGTTTACAAAGAGAAGGAAATACATTTATACAAAAATCTTTTTTCATATGTTGAATTTAATTGCTCTAGTTTTCCCACTTCAAGTATGCCTAGCTTTTTTGTGAGAGTCGTCGCTACCTAGGCAGGACGCAATCAGAGCAATAATGTATGTCGGCCGCGACGGCCGAATCTCAACCACGGTGGCCGAATGTCGGTCGCAATTTTTCTCAGCAGCCTGGGCAGAACCCTGCTTGGGTATAAGCCCACACAATAATAGTGTTTAAAAGTGTACAATAAATTCATTGCTAAATATGCATTGTAAAATTTAAAGAAAGTTTTTAGATTAATAATTAGCACCACTGTTTCCAAAATCAAAAGACGTTTCCAAAATCGAAAAAAAATTAAACTGAAACCAAACACAACATGTTTTGGTAATTTAAATTTTTTTGAGCTTTTTACTCCAAATGGTCATGTGTCTTCTTTAAATGTTGTTTAACTCTTTAAGAACGTATTTTCAGATATATGTACAATGGAATTTTAATTTCATTGTACCTATAAAATGTAAAAATTTTCAGTTTGAATTGAATTTCCTATCTAATAATACCAAATACAACTCTAATTTATGAAATATGTCTGCCATTTCGGCAATAAATGTCCGACATTCAATAAGAAAATGATGTGCACATTTGTGGGATTTTTTTGCACATATGCCGTTAAAATTTATCATTTTACATTTTCCGACAAGACGTTCGCACATTAGTGGGTGATGAACTTTTTGTGACTTGCAGATTTTAGTTTAAAATGTTTGCACAAATGCAGTTGTTTGCACATTAGAGGGTAAAATGATTTCTAGTTTCATGGCCATAACTTATGTGTTTCTTTGAGATGAGCGGGTTAATTTTAAAATCCATTTTTTGTCATTTTTCGGGTGACAATACATCTTTAACCTTGACAAATTATTCACAATATGCTCAAAATTATCAACATGGAATAAACTAAACATAATATTATATACACTTAATGATATGCGATAGTCTACAACGCAGAATTGTTGGACTACTAACAGCAACACACAATTGGAAAGCCAGGTTACTACAGAATGCCATAAAATAATCAACATTCTAATCAAAACTAAAACGACCTTTTAACAACATCTTTGACAATTTATAAATTAGAAAATCACCAAATAATTCAAGTTTCAAAAAGTAATATGAAATTGTCATCCTTACCTTTCCAGGTGTCAGATTGGCTAGGTCAAGTAGTGAGATACGGTCATCTGAACGAATCTTGTCGTAATCGGCCGTGTTTGAAAAAGTTAGAGGTAGAAGACCTTGCTTCTTTAAGTTTGTTTCTGTAAATTGAAAATTAAAGAGATGATGCATGGGTGTCACTTATTAAAATTGACAAGAGGTAGAAATCAACTTTTGGAGAGGAATTCAGTTCTGTGGGATGGACGTACCCCTAGACTAGTGCAAAATATATTAATGTAATGTAGTTAGATTTATATAGCGCCTTATATAGTAGAGTCTCGAGGCACTGTGGAGCAGATGTTATACATTCATATGACTCCACTACTTGTCTTGAAAGATATATTGGGTTCTTTGTAGTGCACATTTATTGTACTATCAATACTATAAATACTTTATCAGGTAATAATAATCTTTCACATTCAGTGACAGAAACACATAATACACCTTGGCAAGCCATTCCCAACAAAATGAGCGATATGTCTGCACAGAAGAAAAAAAGTATCTTTCCTTGCCATGCAGCACTCTCTGTTAATCTCTGCCCCCACCCCATCCCCTCCTTACTAATAATCTACCTACCATGTATTCTAGCAAAGCTCTTCACAATAATAGCCCTAGCCCCTAGATGCCTAGGCTCCAACGCTGCATGTTCACGACTGCTTCCCTCACCATAGTTCTCATCTCCAATCACACACCATTTGGCATTTTGGGCCTAGAATACAAAAAAAATTACTCATTCCAATAATAAACCATTTAACAATAATAAGAAGTGAAGATAACTGATTATTGTACAACAGAAAATCAATTCAAATATCACACAGTAAGAAACTGCCAGAAGTAAAGAAACAATTGGAAAACTCCAAGATGTGTGTCAGGCAAGCCAAGTACATTTACAAATAGAGTGCAAAAACATAAATAGGCTAACACATCGTAAAGGACGAGCACTACATTTTACTCTATACTAAAACACATGTCATCATTTATGTTTAAAAAAAGCTTATAAAATTTTAAAATTATGTATATAATATTTAGAAAATTTCACTTTCTAAATCATAATTATATAGGGTTATTTAAGAATAAACATTTTGTTTTTGTTAAAATGATGCATATTTCTAAAAATTCCACTTTTTAAATCGTAATTATAAAGGGTTATTTTAAGAATAAACATTTTGACATTTACAGTACATGACAAATGGCAAGTATTCAACTTTCCATTGTCCTAGAAATAGGACAGAACTTCGAAAGACTTAACTGAAATGCTGTCGACAGAAAGGTTCCTGTCATCTGGCATAAACTCACTATTATCACATTCTTATCCACTTCATGTTTAAAAAAATCTTATAAAATTTTAAGATTATGTATATAATATTTAGAAAATTTTACTTTCTTAATCATAATTATATAGGGTTATTTAAGAATAAACATTTTGTTTTTGTTAAAATGATGTATATTTCTAAAAATTCCACTTACTATTATCACATTCTTATCCACTTCACAATAAAAAAAAAACTATGGAATAACTCCAGTCCTAAAACTCAGTCCAGACTATCAAATTTTTTTTGACAAAAAACTTTGACATGCCTACATATGGTCATGATGATGTCACACCATGACCATACATAGACATATCATTACCATATAAGGATATGATCATAGTTTTTTGTCAAATTAATTTGATAGTCTGGACTTAGCTTATATGGCAACACGTCGGCGTTGCTATGTGTTCGCACGCGTTCATACTTTAATTGCCTGTGCGCAGATGTAATGTAAATTAACGCGCGCCTACACTTAGCAGCGTGGGCCTGTTGCCATATAAACGGCGTAAGGGTAAAGCTTACAACCCTCGCATATGGTACGCCGTTGGCACGAGTAGCTGTTAAATATCAAACATTTTAAAAACCTTGCGCTGCGCCGTTGGCGCACGTAAATTCATCGCACACGTAAGCTATTGGCGTGCAGCGGTGGCACAAGTGACTGTTGGCATGCGCCGTTGACTTACGTGTGCGGCAGCCTTTAGAGCACCTTTAGATTTACAATACCTTGTAATGCCTAGCAGTGTCAGGAACTGGTCCAAATTCACCAGTTAGTTGATTCTTAACATTATTAGCTTCTCCATTATCAGAGTTAATTGCACTGAAAAAAAACCCCAACAATTTAAATGCACTGAATATATTCATCTGATTCCATTAATATATACATATATATATATATATTGATCATTTGTTCCGTTTTTAAAATTTCATCATAAATCTGTCATTAAAAACTTAAATTGTTATTCCTTAGATTAAACTTAGAAACTCAAACAGTAACACAAAAGCATGACCAGACAGCTTTGAACTTCATAGCCAGTTGGCTGTTAACCTACTTTGATGTCTTTCACTTACCCAATGAACATGTTGTTTGAGATATTATCTAGATGTCCTCTGTATTTTAACCATGGGCCACCAGGGCTCATGTGATCGGTGGTACATTTTCCTTTAACCTGAAACATAAATATCATTTAATATTAAAATCTTAAGTCAATCAAAGACTTGTACTTGTTATTAATCCTTGATCAAATTAATATGTATGATTTCAATGACCAAACCAGGGCATTTACACTGAGTGAAAATAATTTCCATAATTTTCTATTCCACTTTTTCCGAACCAAACATGCAAATTCCAAAACAAATTTCAAAAACACTAAAATACTGAATGTAAATATATATTTGATAAAAATCTAAAAAATATGAAACTATAGAATATATTTTAGATACTGTTTTGTACATTTTAAAATATTTCTATAAAGTGAATTTCCGTATCTTCCATAAATTTCAAAAACCTGTAAGAACCCTATCAAACAGTCAAAGCAGAAGCTATACGAGGCATGTCATGGCAAAACCACCAAATTGTTGCAAAATTTCTAAAATGGAGATAATATTGAAACCATCTTACACTAAGTCTTGTTTGAAAAGCTTTAAAGTGAGGAGTCAATTATCAAAATCAGACATCTATAACAAAGTTATGGAAAAATATACTATATACTATATAATATAAATTTCTGTGTGACAACTTGGTTGTTTTGCCATGCCTTGCCCCATAAGTAGGTGTTCATTGTTAATGCCTTCACAAACAGAACAGCTCTGTAGCCATCACCACAACCAACATCAGTTTTACTAATATTCCTGTAATCACTACCATTACCAACATTTTTTTTGTTATATTTACAAACCTTAAGGAGCACGACCATTTCTTCTAAATCTTTGCCATCCCATTTGTCGAATGGTGTTAGAAGTTGAAGACGGTTACTTTTTGCATCGACATCTACGGCAACACTGCTCCCATCTCCAGGAGGGGCTTGGTATGTGTCCTGGCCAGGATCAAAACCCTAAATATAAAAAAAAAAACTAATAATTAAATGCAGTATGAACCCATTATGCTCCCCTTTAAATAGATCATAACATATTATAGACAGGGCAGGATTTCAATATTTCTGCTTTATTATGGTGTTGTAGGCATTTTGTGTTCATGGTAATTTAAGGGTTCTGATTATGAATATGTTGTTTACCAAGACTGATTTTGGATTTTAGTGTCCTCAATTTTGCCAAAAAATGAAAACAAAATCACACTTTTATCCCCAAAAAATGGTTTTGTAGATAAAGTACATACTGGACATTTTGATTAAATCATACTTGTCAATTGAAAGCTAATGAAATTGTTATTTATCTTTAAAGTTGATTTTCTCCAAAGTGTGTTTTTAGGTGTGTACATTTCAAATTATTTTTCTGAGGTTAAACTCCGCCTATAAACCCAATTCAAAAACCGAATTAAGGGGTTTCTATAGTGGCCTAAATTGTGTGAACATTATGTGTCTAGAACGATATATCGGTTATCACTAATGTGATATATTTTGATATATAGTGAAATAAAACTTAATAATTGTATAGTTACAATTTCTTCATCTGGGTTTCAGATTGCTTTTTACAAAACAGAATTTCATCAAGCATTGTAACATTTCTTCTATAATGAAACAGGCATAGATCACAATATAAAGGTTATGTTACTATTAAAAACGCAAATATTTTTAATGTTTTTCAAATCACGAATAAAGAAAATATTCCAAGCAGTATAGTATCATATATAGTCACGCTCTAGTGATGTCACGCTTTAGTGATGTCACACATATAAAAGCCAAGGAACCGTAGAGAATGATTAACTCGGGCTTTGCTGGTCACGCTTTACTGATCATGCACACTGCACTCATAAGTATCATGATGAATAACACGCAACATTACTGTTATGCTTGCATTCTAACACATAACGCCAACACGGACGTATTTAATGTTTTCTAGTTGCAAATATGTGAGGTGTCGTGACAAAATGAGTCGTGTTGTATGCCAGGTCATTTTGAGATATTCACAAAAATAGACAGAAAGTCATAATTTCATAAAAATGAGATTCCTGTTATTTTGTTAAGTTTAATAATTAAATTTTATGATTACAAACTTGTTGTTTATGTTTATTTACAGTAAACATGTTTTTGTACTACTTTTAGCATTTTGTAAAGGCTATTTTTCAAAATCAATAAAAAACATACAGGAAGTCAACAGTTGTTTATCTTTAAAGTTGATTTTTTCCAAAGTGTGTTTTCATACACCAATGTTTTAAAATGATTTTTCTCTGGATATACTGAAGCTATGAACCTCATTTAAAACCAATAAAAAGCTTATAACCTCTTCTATTCAAATATGTCAATAACTAAATTTTGGTTTTTTGTACAACAACATATGTGGTGACACCTCACATATGAGTTATGTAGGAGATAGTAAGATATTGACTGAAGATTCAGCTCATCAATCATAAAATTTAGAAAAAAAAAATTATGTCGGCTGTAAATTTGCCGGTGCATCAGTAATATAGTCACCATTATGTATTTTTTTTAATCCCATTAAATAACTCATGCTTATAAATCATTAAAAAAAATAATGAACTGGTCTTCAATAGGTTCAATATTTGGCCACAGTTCAAACAATATTTTTTGGTATCTAGCTCATAAGCATTCAATATAGTTTTTTTGCTGGTCTTTTCCGGCCGACAGCATTCCTGAAATAGGCCTATCATACATACATACATATATGCATATGTCCTCTAAAGAAGGAACAGGACATCATAAGACGTTAGCACATTATATCTCTGGCTTGTTTACTTTACTTTATATTTTAGTTTTGAGTATAGCCTCACTGTGTAAAGTTTCTGAGCTTAAATTGTGCAAGATTGTTTTTCTATACACTTGTGTGTGTATGTTCTAAAACGCTTAATGTTTGCTGTCCGATTGCCCAGCTTGAGACAATATTCTGAGCCTATACTATTAATTAAAAACATGTGATATTATTGGTTGATGCTTGCATGAAATAAATGCATGTCTCCGTTCAGCAACGAAAATACGTATGGGTGTGTGTGTGCGTGCGTGCATGTATATAGTTTTCGGATTAATGCAACCTACACTTAAATCAACTCAGTTTACTATGAATTGTAATGGGATTTTTTATGTCTTGGTCTATGTGTTTTTTTTTTTAATTTCTATGCTCTGTATTGTATGTATTACATAAATATATTTGAAATAAAAATGGGGGAGGAATTTATTTCAGATAATCAACATTTAAAAAGAAATAGGTGCCTGACGGGAAAAAATACAAGCTACATATGGGGTAAACGTATGCACTACCTTTGCTGGGAGTTCATCACCGTATGGACTGTTTAGCTTGAACTTTTTACCATCAGATCCTGTGAGCTCATCTGTCTCTGGGTTGAAAGATAGGTCGCCAGCCAAAGCCAATGCTGTAGTTATCTACAATAAAAATACAAACAGTTGAAATACAGAAGTAATTGTGTAATGTGGTAAATTATGGTACATGATTCTAAAGACAAAGGCAATGTTGTAGTTATCTACAATAGAAATATAAATAGTTTATAACAGGGCCAAGATTTAGTCTCCTTTATCCCTTCGGGTATTATCCAGCACAACTTAATGGTTAGAGGATAAGTTAAGGATAGTTATCATGCCTTTTTTGGGAGTCGCACGCCCATTAGGAGACAGTGGGTTTCCCGCTTTTGTGGCTCCCGAGCCGGCACGGCAAATTAATAAAATAAAACAATAGTGATAGTGATAATAAGGGTAGTAGTGACAGTTTAAGGATGATTATTATGGTAGTTTTATAATGTTGCAGGAATGTAATTAAGCTGGGCAGAAGTGGGCGGGGCAGGCCACCCTAAAAAATGTTTCACCCAACCTTAAGCTTATTTTAAGGCCTTCCACCCTGCCTAATTTCAACATACCAATACCATCCTAAGCCCCTGAAAAATGTACAAATTTATGTATTATTTACTTTAACGCTCACTGTTGCATTGTTGCTGCTCATCCTACAATTTTAATTTTTTTCTCTACATTCCTGATGTTGTTCATATTATTTTACTGTAACTGTATTTTCTTGTTACCGTATTTGTATTTTTTTAAATGTTTTATGTACACGTTGAGCAATATTTTCCCTTGTAGATGAATAAAAGTTATCTTATCTTAGAACAATGAGCTCCCAACATGTTCAGTATTGAATATGCGACTACCTTTAAGGGCAGGTTCAACCAAAAAATTACTATTCATTATATGTCTTAATTAATCATAAAAAGTATATTCAGCCCTATTTGTTTATTTTTAGGATTTTTCCCCCTTGAATCTCATAAATTAAAACAATATATATAAAATTAACGCTAGATTCCATCCCTATTCTTTCACACACAAAATAGCAAAGTCGGTAATGTTTTAATAATCAAATATAAGTGGCTACTTTATACTATATAAAAAACATCAGAAATGAACAAATTTGGTTAAAACACACAAGAATAGTATTTTTCTATATATTTTTAGAATGACCATTGATTTTTCACAATTTATTTAAAATACCCCTCATTCAGACAATTTGTATGTAAAAGAATAGGGATTCTATCTTATAATTTGAACTATTCCCCCCACTTGGCAATTTTCGTCTATTTCACCAACAATTATGATAGGTAAAATGTATCGTAAAAATTCAAAAACAGGGCTGAATATACTTTTTATGATAAACTAAAACATTTAAGATAACGTTTTTGGGTGAACTGGCCCTTTAAACAAGACAATGCACCACAAACATTAAGATAACAAGGACATTGAGGTATAGTTTACATTACATTAAGGGTATGAATAATATTGAAAAGTATATTTTATTTTGTGTTACTAGCTGTACAATATTTTAAATTATTTATTGAATATTTATACTAACAATACTAAGTTTCAAATTCCAATTTTATGGATGATTAAAGTTTCATTTGATTTACTCACCTCGGGGGAAGCAACAAACGCATGAGTGGCCGGGTTGGCGTCATTTCTACCGGTAAAATTCCTGTTATACGATGTCACAATTGTGTTCTTTTCACCTTTCTTGACATCTTGCCTGTATAAAACAATTTAGCTTCTTGCAATAATCATCGAAAATATCAAATGTCGACAAGATAATAATTTTATTATTCCACTGGGAAATCAATTTCAAAATGCCATAGCTTGTTTGTGTTTTGTTAGCACTGATGTGTTTTTTATCATGGTCAAAAAGTAATATCGGTCGCAAAGTTTCCAAAAGCACTTACTTTTTAAACAAAAAGATTAAGGAGTTCATTAATGTCAGGAAAATGTTGTTTTTGTACTTAAATTATGGTAATGAGGATTCTTGTGGTACCAATGTATATTATTATTAAGGACCATGTCATAATCTATTGTTAATAAAACTACCACAGTTACTGCAGTAATCCAGTGCTGTTTACTTTGGTGACTGTAATGATACGCAAGGTCACAAATGTTGTTTTCAGTAATTCTTTTTCAGCCACTAATACTGTTGTAACTGAATAACTGCAGTAACTGTACCCTTTGAAAAAATAACTCGGTTTAACGTGGTAGATAATGGTAGTGACGAGGTAGATACAGGTAGTTAACAGAGTTAACCCTATAAAAACTACCATATCAAGGGATGATACCAATGATATGGTCAGCAATGCTACGCTCACGCTAAGGTCATATTTTCCTTCGCCAAATTGGCGAAAGATGGCTGATTTGTTTTCGCCAAATAACAAAGACTTTAGCCAAATTTTAAATATGATAAAAACTTTTAAAAGTTATTAAATTTGTCGGTGGA
>JAOTQE010004447.1:0-11287 GCA_025631205.1 Nesometra sesokonis
GCGCGCCCCCCCTATTATCGCCAAATCGTAGTTGCGCCCCCCCCCCTTATATTAGGTGCGCCGGGTCAAAAATTGACAACAAAAACCCAAAATCGACTAAAGTACGGCTACAGAGCACCAAAATAGGTGAAGAGACCTTTTTTTTTTGCTCGTCAGGAAAGACCTAAGAACCACGCCCACCCGGAATTTAAAAGTGCGCCCCCCCCTTTCGGCGGATCCTGGATCCGCCCCTGTCAGGGATGTACCTAAAAAAATCCAAGGGTGGGTCAGGAACAGTGTAAGGGTGGGTGGCATGATGATTAAAAAATGTATTTTTACCTTTTTCAGAGGCTTAGGGTGGATGGCAGGTTGAATTTAGGCTGGGTGGAAGGCCTTAAAATATGGTTTAGGGTGGGTTGAACAATTTTAAGGTGGGCGGCCCCGCCCACCTACACCCTGTATAATTACATCCCTGAAATATTCATCTTTATTTGCATTATTTGTGGGTCCATTGACCATTTACACATTCAACAAATTTTATGGCATATAAATGTTTTTTCATTTTAAAATTTAAATGAAAAAAAAAACCATTTAGCTAGGCCTATACCTAAATTAATACAAAAGATGATTTTTCAAAGATCTCGAGTTGGTGAGCATACATCTATTACAGGTCTACTTTTTGTGTACATCGCTGTACACATGCGAAGGAGATTGCTCGAGAATTGTCAATTTTAGGAAACTCAAAAGCATTTCAAGTGAAATAATAAAATGACAAATTTTTTAAAAATATCGGGATTACCCAAAATTGATGGGGTGATAAACTATTTTTTAAGAAGCTTAATGCCAAAAATTACTACATTAATTTATCCCAAAATCGCATAAATAACACAAAATCAAATTGAAAAATAATAGTAAAAGGGCCTAGTGATATGAAAGAAAATTTCTCACCCAATCAACCCACATTTTCAAAATTGGGCTTTGGAAAAAAAATCCAAGGATGGGCGGCAATAAGGTGTGTAGGAATTTGATTAAAGCAGTATTTCCACCTTTCACCAGAGGCGTGGGGTGGGTGGCAGGTTAAATTTAGACTGGGTGGAAGGATTTAAAATAATCTTGAGGGTGGGTGGAACATTTTTAGGGTGGGAGGCTGCACCCACCTCCGCCCACCATAATTACATCCCTGGGCAACAACAAAACTTTTTATAACATGAAAAGTTGTATCATCCATGGTGCTAATTGAACCAGGGATCTGTAAAAAAAACATTTTTACAGACCTCTGAATGAATTAGTTGCCTAATAATATGGACAACATGTTATAAAAATCATGGTGGCCGAGTTGGGCAAGTGAATTTGCCATTAATTTGCTGTCTAACTGCATCAGGTTACACTGGGGGATGGGTAATTAAACATCGACTGAATGACAGCAACAGAAGCGCGATGAATGAGTCAGTCAGTCAAGAATCAGAAGGAAGTGTTGGGGGTGTGGTGACAATTTTCTTGACTCTTTTTGCTGCATCCTATATAATTAAATAATAATTAAATACAAATTAAGTTGCCAATATTAAAAAAAATCAAAACAAGTCTTTTTAGAGTATTGCATCATCCGTATCAATTGTTATCTAATATGTAAATAGAATACAACAACACAAACGTCACGCCACCTAATTCACAGTCACGTGGGTTTGTTTACAACTGAGCCATGCTGAAAATAGCAAAGTGCCACAGTGGAAAATTTTGCAAAAAGGTCTCGCAAATAAACATCAATTGCATTATCTCTACTTCGTTTTAGCTCAAGAAAAACACACTTTCAAACGTACATCATATCTATTGTTTGAATATCGCCTAATATTATAAGAGTTTAAAGACTCAAAATAAACAAATCATAATTTAAGCTAGCCCTACCTCCTGGAGTTGTTCCAAACATTGTCCCACCAGGCGTGGTGCCATAGGAACTGGGCAACTGAGACGGGTCCGATATTCGCACCGTCCGAGTTGGAATATCCCTTGTTCCTGAAATGCTGTTTGTGGTCGACATGATGGAGAAAGTATTGAAGTATAATAACAAAGTAACTTAGGAGAATAATTTACATTAATATGGGCTTACGAACAGATTTCGTTGGAGCTAATTCAAAATGCTTCAGACCGCGTTGTCACGAGTTGGGGAAGAAAATCATAACAAGAACGTAGTGCTGACCTCCGATGTTTGCCGATGACGCTCTCGGATTTCGTGACCTTTCATTAAGTTTCATTGATTTGGTAATATTAAAATTACATCTAATTTAATAGAATACCTTCTGAATATTATATAAATAATATAAAAACATTAAAAATTATTTTATTAATTTAAAATTATAAAACTAATAAAAATAGCGAGTTTTTATATTTATAAAATAATAATTCATTTCATTACATTTGAGCAGACTGAATTTTCTGGTGTGAATTAGATTTTTAGATTTATTGATTGATTTATTAGGCGTAGTTTTAGCTATTAAATAATTAATTAGGACGTTGGTGTTAGTTATTTTACTTATATTCATTTATAACAGTGAGTAGCCAACATAAGACCGTCAGTATCAGCTCTCAGTATATAGTAATATTAATTCAAAATTTAATTCAAATTTCATTTCAACCATTTTCAACATACAGTCATTGTAAAGTTTTGTTGTAGTTCGTGCTAATCTTGAAAATAATCATTGGAAATAATATTTATTATAGACCTAATCATAATTTATGGTTATGTTTTTACTCAAGAGCTATGAAAATATTTTTTAACCTTTTTTCTACTTTGTAGTGCATGTTTATGTTTTCATGGGTTTTTCCCAAATAAAATAGTGTGTAGTGCTTTGGGAATTCCCCAACTTGCTTGCTTTATTTTTAGAATTGCCTTGTGTTATTAATCTGGTCCAGTGTTTTTCCATTACTCTATTGTTTTTAATTTTAAAATTGTGTAAGGTTGTAAATGTATTTATACTAAAAGTAAAGAATGTTTGAAATGAACTTCTGAACAAAGTTTTGAAAAACAACCTCGTTCAATCATATATTCATTTGAGAATAATCTTGGCAAATTCTGGAAGAACCAGCCAGTGAAATTCAGCTATAAGGAAAAACTACTCTAGAAATCATCGCTTCAGATCTGGATGTAGAGGACTTTAGTCCTGCATCCAGTAAATCACCTAAGGAAACATAAATATCAATCTTGACCACTTTTTGTTTGCCACTTTGTAGTAAGTCTGCTACACACGACAATTCTCTGCTCAAATTGGCTTCATTGATTGATTTTGCATGTTATGCTTCCTGGGGTATTTCCTGTAAATATTTCAGTAATTTCCCCGCTTTTCCTACTTTATTTTTAGAATGTCATTATGTTGCTATCCGGTGCAGTTTTTCAATTGTTTTTGTTTTTAATTTTAACGTTATGTATTGTAAATATATTGAATGATTGGATGAATTGTTGAAATCTTTATCACTTTTTGTTTCAGCCACTCCTGAGATCGAATCTTGTGTGTATCTAACTAGACAAAATTCTCTGCTCCAAATGGCTGCAGAGGTTGCAAATGTTGTAAATCGATGTGAAAGTGGACAAGAAAACCAGATATTAGGTGAATGTACAATTTTAATTAGACAATCATGTACAGTTCTAATTATACAATCAGATGTAAAGTTTTATTTTTAGTATAGTAGTGGTACATGCCAACTCTCATGCATTATGCGTGAGTCTCATGCATTATGCATGAGTCTCACGCATTGGAGCCTATTTTTGACATCCCACGCATAAATAATTTTCTCACGCATTAGTAGAATCCCCACTCATAAACAGTCATTTCACATTTCAATAGTTTAGACAATATAGAGCAAAATACGGTAAAGAGGGCCCCCATTTTTTTCTTTTTTTAGCTTATCAGATAAAAATGGAAAAAAATGTGACCTGTACTAGTGGCGGGGTTTGTCTCTTGCATTGGAGCCTAAAAAAGTTTGCAGGTATATAATAGTGGTACATTTATATTGCACAAAATACATGATCAAGGTGGGTTGAAAAGGAAATAATGTGAGGACAGGGGTTAAAATGATTGAAAGCAATTTTTTTTTCAGAGGCTTAGGGTAGGTAGCAGGTAGTCTGTGGAAGGCCTTGGGTGGCCCTACCCAGCATAAGTAAATTCCTGAGTTATTTGTACAAAAATCAAGAGTCACCTAGAAGAATTTTAAACTGTAAATGATGGAATTTGAAACGCATTTTATAAGATGATCAGCGAAGGAAATTATAAATCTCAATAATAATTAACATCTGCCCTCAATTACACTCTCATATAAGTATCGCCAAATATGTTGAGGTCTGACCACAAAATGAGTCTTTTGGTAGGAAAATCCAAAATGGAGTTATTGGTACCATCAAATAGACCACAATGCTGCAATCTACATTTTAAATGACATTCATTGGATAAGTAGATACCAAGATATGAGCATTTGAAATTTTCATGCGTGGAATTACTGTTTTGAGAAAATCGCAAAAGACTATAAATCACAGAAAATCTGCATTAAAAACATTAGCCTGTCTCACAGGCCTTACGGTCGGGTTTATTCACTTTTATTGCTAGTCCGTTTAAGGTGCTATTGATGTCTCATACTTGCTTATTTTTTAGCCTGCTAACCTAAAATAAGTGAGTATGGGATGTCAATAACGCCTTAAACGGAATCAAGCAATAAAAGTGAATAAACCCGACCGTAAGGGCTGTGAGACAGGCTAGGACACTTTCTTTACCATAGTACTCATAATTGATTAAACTAAATTTTTCAAAAATTTGGCTTTGCAGACCTATTTTGTTGATAATCTCAATTTGATCCGCCCACCTACGATACGACTCATTTTGTGGTGAGACCTCACATATAAATTTTTAGCTAAGCCACACTGCACCTAAGTTTCCAAATAACAGCCACTGTGTTTATTTGAAAATTTATGGTATAACCAGGCTATCTTGAACAAATTTAAAAGCAAAACATTAAAAAATGGTATGTCTACTTTATGCTTCCCTGAACTGTACTTCTCTAAATGATTTTTAAAAATTATAAATTAATGAAAAAGTTCCAATTTAACAAGGCAGCCAAATTTTATTTGAAAGAAATGGTAACAATTAGTTTAATTAGTTTCTTTCAGATGTGAATTTTGTACTTCAGAATCAATAGTATAATATATATGTTGTGGAGGGTGGTAGAAAAATTTGGAATAATATGATAATTTTAAGAAAAAAAAATCATTATCATGATGATGTTGATAGTGGTGGTGGTGGTTGATGGTTATGATGATGATGATGATGATGGTGGTGGTGGTGGTGGTGGTGGTGGTGGAGGTGGTGGTGATGATGATGATGATGATGATGACCAGGCAGGGATCTAAGGGGAGCCCAACAGATCCGGGCCTCCCTTTTGAAACCAAAAAATATATTTTTTGCACAATTTTGGGACGCTAAAAGTGCACCAGTTGCGCCCTCCTTATAGTAGGTGCGCCGGGTCAAAAGTTTATCATAAAAACCCAAAGTACGCGTAAAATAAAGTACCAGGGCACCAGAATGGAGAAATTACTTTTTTGGGGGGTTCTTTTTTGCTCGTCAGAGTAAAATGGACAGCCAAGCCAGATCTGGAAGTGGGCCCCCCTTTCGGTGGATCCTGGATCCGCCCCTGATGATGATGGTGGTGGTGGTAGTGATGATGATGGTGATGGTGATGATATATTATTTTATTAATGTGTCTTTTTTCTTGTAGATTTATCAAATTGTGGGTTGATGAGTGTGCCTGATGCTGTCTTTCATCTCATGCGTAATACCACTGTTTTAACATGTGATATGTCAGGAAATCAACTCAAGAAACTCCCTGCCAAACTAGCAATTAAATTCAATGATATATCAGGTATACTGTAGTCCAGTGCCCAGTGCACACTGTAGGAATTTTGCTCAGTTCTTCATGTGGCACTTTTCTCACAGTGTGTGTCAAATTTTTAGTGAAAAAAGTTCCTTGCGAGGAAGTGAGCAAAATATCTATCGTGTTTTTTTTTTATTAATTTTGGTTATTCATGGAACTTTGCTTGCAGTGTGAACTAAAGCTAAGCAAATTTTATTTTTTTTTTTATAGTTTTTTGTAGAATGCATCAGTCCATCATTTTTTAGGAGCACTGGCGCTATGACGCTCCTCAGTGCTCCTTAACCTGCTCCCAGGAGAGCAATTTATCATGCTCCTTAATTTAGTAACAGTCTAAATTTTGACAGGCGATTTTCCTGTTAGATGGCCCAAAACACGCTGTGTTTTATTCAGAAATACGTAAATCAACCACTTGATATAGAACTGTCTTATATAATAATTGCTTATATAGCGTTTTTCCATGCTGATCAAAGCGCTTCACAATTATTACCCCCAGTCATTGGAACAAACACCTATGGAATACAATCCATTCCATAATGTTGCAGGTAATCAGCGCATATGGTATTTGTACCTCTCAGGTACCCATTTATACTCCTGAGTGGAGAGAGGCAACGTGGGTAAAGTGTCTTGCCTAGGAACACAAACAGCTGACTGAGTGAGTCTCGAACCACAGTCTGAAACACCACCACTGCGCCAATTGCTTCCACTGGGGAGATGTAAACCATCTCTTGTTGTTCCTACAAATTTCTAGTCCCAAATTCTTAAATTTTGATGTTGATATGATTAAATCTATTTCAAAATTAATGTTATGATTTTTTGGTAACTTTCAAGTGTTAATACATCTTTCATGAGTAAATTATGACATTATCCTCCATAATATTATAGTCACCTTTCCAAAAACTGACCACTCTTTGGACCATCCATTTTGTCTGGTTTTTGTCCATTTTGTCTGGTTGTCTGTACACTTTGGTCCACACAATCATACTGATATTAATATACCCGCTTGTACTCTTTTGATGAACAAAAACAAAACTGTGACCATATTTGCACATTGGACATGTCCTGGCAAAGCCACCCCAATGAAGAAAAATTGAGTTAATATTTAAACCCTTGTTGTAACCTTTCAAATGAGGGGAAAATTTTCAAAATCGGACATTTATATCTGAAGTTATGGAACAAAATATACAAACATTTCCTTTGTATTTCTTCATATTCCTGCTGTTTATTAGACTTGCCCCAAGTCTGTATATTATATTTTAAGTGTTTAATGGAATGCGCCACCAGTTGGATGATGAAGTTTTAGTGGTGTGAGGTTTGTCGGTTAAACATCAGAAAGGTATGGCAATCCACCTGCTATGGAATGCAATGGGTGCCTTTTTATTGTCTTCACAAATTAAACGGAATCACCGTCTTGAACCAAGACTAGTTGTTTATTTGCTTATTTCTGAATAACTACTTATGCGACAACTTGGTGGTTTCTCATGCCTTGTCCATTATTTTTGTAATGTTTTTATCAAAGTCCAAATGGATTTTCATGTTAGATAATATTTTTTTTATTGTATTTTAAGGTATCGGTCCTTTTGATTGATTCTTTTTTCCAGAATTCAATGCTTCAGACAACAAACTGAGTGTTCTTCCAGATGAGTTTGCCAGTCTTGCTTCATTAACCCATCTCAATCTGTCAACAAATAGCTTTGAAAAAGTACCAGAAGCTGTATATAACATGACATTCCTACATCATCTAGACTTGTGTAATAATAAAATATGTGGTGAGTTAAAAATTATTATTTAAAAAATGCAAAAATATTCCTTCAATACTGAGGACATCAGCTGTTAGAATTCATTAAACTAAGCCTTTACCAAGTGATTATTCTGTTTTTAAGTACCAGTACAACACATTTAGGTCTTTCCCTTTACTGTCTGTGATATTCCTGTATATAAACTGATCCCTTTCCCTCACCCTTCCTGAAGTTTCATCTCTCAGCATTTAATCAAGGCAATTCAACAGTAGGACGATATTCTTTGCCATGGAACATAGTGTGAGTGAAATTTAACGCTTTAGATAAAAAAAATAAATAAAGGAAATTTAAATTATTTTTTGCAAAAATGTTCATTCTTGTTTAGCATTGTACATGCCATTTTTGACATCATACCAAAGTGTACCAAATGAGCGTTGTTGTACTAATAGCGAATCAAATATCCTTTTTAGTGTAGAGGCCCTCATAAGTAACTCAGAGTGACTCCATTCACTTTTTTTTGCAGTTTATTAAGTAAAAAATTTAAATAATAAATTCCCAAAACTGATACAACAAATGCAACATCGAATGTAATGCATGAAAACTATGAAACTCCAACCTTTTAACATGCGTTGCCATCCCTACATGACTATTCATAATACACATAGTACTCTTAACGCCAGCGTGATTATGAATCGTTATTTAATCAAAGATTATTGTCTCAGTTGTTAAGCAAATCGCATAAAATCTCTAGTTCCTTGAGAACATTACGTGTTTGTCGGTACAAGAGTCCTAAATTTTGAAGTCCGGAGTTGTGCGTCCTTCTCTGATAAATTTCCTTAATTTGATCCAGTGTAAATGTGTAATCTTTTCAAAATTATCTCAGAATTGCATTGAGCTTGGTAGTGAGGTATAAGAGCTCTCAATGCCAAACCTATTAAACTGATTTTTTTTGTATGTTAAAAATGACATTGTGTAGTTTTGTAATTAATAAAAACTCAATTTTCTATTTTTCTACTTATCCCCTATGACTATGCTCTGCCATATATTTTTGTAACACACATTAAACCAGATGAAATTATTTGAACTCTTAAACACTAGTCAACTTACCCATCCCGTAATCTTGACCTTTCACCCCTTTCCCATAACCTTGATCTTTGACCCTGTTCCTGTAACCTTGATGTTTGATCCTGTTCCCTTAACCTTTACTTCCGTTCCCGTTAGCTTGAGCTTTGACCCTGTGACACATCATGGGCAATTGTGGTGTGAACCTACATGCTTCCACCAAGTTTGGCAAAGATCGGACCAAGGAGTAGCGAAAAACAAGTATTTGACCTTTGACCCCAGTGACTTTGACCCATGACCCATTATCATCAATTCTGGTCTGAGCCTACATGCTTCCACCAAAGTTTGGGCAAGATGGGACCAAGGAGTAGGGAAAAATCAGTTATTTGACCTTTGACCCCAGTGGCCTTGAATTTTCCAAAAATGAACCCCTCAAGTTCAATTTTGCAGTAACCCTGCATTCACCCACCAAGTTTGATGGAGATCGGACCAAAGGCCTAGGAGGAGTAGAGTAACAAACAGACAAACAAACAGACAAATGTTGCCCAAATAATAATATGATTTGTTTTTTTCTTTCAGAATTCAATGTTTCCAGACTTTTAGAAATGAAATCACTGAAGATGATAAACCTAGAAGAAAACCCATTGACGTCAGAGAATTATTTATTACTCTGTAACATTAATGGTGTAGAAGTTAAACTTAGCAGCCGATAAACAACATTCATACCTGCCAACCCTACCGATTCAGGCGTTTAGCCAACACTTTATCGACCTTCCTACCACCTACTGCCTACCGCTCTTGCATGCAAATCCTACCTCTTTTTGAAAAATATTACCCAAGATAAAAATGTGCATCAGGTGAACTATAAAATCAGGGGTGGATGCAGGCTTTTGGAAAGGGGGGACCGGAGGGGAACGGTAAAAAGTCAAAGTTTTAGGGGGTTCTGGGGAATGCATCCCCAGGGGAAATTTTGGAATTCAGATGTCCGGAAATGACAATGATATATTTTACTTCAAAATGGAGAGCCGAGGCCGGCCTGGCTCACCCCCCCCCCCTTAAATCCGCCCCTGAAAATTAACAAGAAACTATTAAAATATGCACCAAAATTGGCACTAAATGTTGCCAGTTTAGCCTAATTTTTCCCAGTAATGGCAATCGGGGTAAACTTCCCGTTTTTTTCTCGTCATATTAAGATGGGGGTGGAGGTGGTGTCTTGGTGTTCAACCAATTCAGTGGCGGCGAGATGGCCTACCGCTTTCGAGAGTACAAATGTTGGCAGGTATGCAGCATTTATACCACAAGTGTAATTGATGAAAAGATTTTTGTATAGCATTATTATTGCTGTGAATATTTTTGTTAAAATATATTGACTGCTCAGTGAGGAAATGGTGATGTGTATTTCCTAATGCAATGGAGAGCCCAACCCCTACTAATGTATTTTTCCTCAGACCGCCCCTTTGAAAAAATAACACCCCTATGACTAGGTAAGTCTACCATGTTAAATTACTAGGAAGATCTACCTAGCACCAGAGAGAACTACCTAATAAGGTAGTATATAATTATGCTATCTGTTGATGTTAAAATGCCTTAAGGTTAATTCTAAATAATGGCTGTATTTTCTTATGTACTTGTAGAGCATTGCTGACCGCATCCTGGTAGTATCCCTTGATATGGTAGTTGTATAGGGTTAATCCTGTTAACCACCTATATCTACCTTGTCACTACCGTTATCCACCATGTTAATACGTTATCTTTTTCAAAGGGCGCCGTTGATATCTAATCTAATTTAAGACTTTACAGTATATACAGTGTAAGCACATGTTCTGGTGACAACTGGAAAAAAAGAAGCATAGGTTAAAAGTCGATTTTTGATCCATGGGTGGTATGGCGAAAAAGTATGGTACCGCACTGGAAATTGAACTAATTTTTAAAGCAAAGTTTCTGAGAAAATGTACTCTTTTAGATAATAAGGCACAAGGCTACTTACTGACGTATTACTACTGTATTCAAACCATGTTTGATGGTAATACTAACTAAAAGGTTACTTCAGTATTCAAAAGAATATGTTAAACATTGTGTAGCAAATCGCAAACACAGTGTTTATTCTATGCCCTCCTTCGAACACTTAATTAATATTGAATTATCTATTAATTTATTTATAGTTATGTATAATTTATTCATTATTATGGTAGGCCTACCTCCATTGCTGGCCATGGAAATTGAAGTATATGACTCCAGTGGTTTAAATTTGTATTATTTATTTTTTTTCTCTAAAGTGAGCGATAATTACTTTACAAGTAGGCCTGTCAACTTAAACCAATGTATACCTCAAAGTGAAATGTACTATTTTAATTATTAAATCATGATGCACCATCATAATTAGTGACTTAATTTATAGAAGAAATATATAGTCTATATTTTAGTTCCGATGAGGAGCTTCAGAATTACCCATCTGATTAATGAAATCAATAAGTAATGTATTGTGAGCATTACTTAAAAGTGTGAGGGCGCTCTATTGTTTTAAACAGTACTGTCTTTGTAATACTTCGTACAGCCAAAGGACTTGCACCTCTGACTCTTAGATTAAACTCTAAGCAGGC
>JAOTQE010004458.1:0-11285 GCA_025631205.1 Nesometra sesokonis
GAAGAGGTTGTAGGGTCAGAAAAAATTGGACCCTAACATTTTCACATATTTTGACAGCAAATGATCCCGAATTCGCATAAAAATCACTTTTAGCAAAAAAATCCTACGGAAGCCCTTTTTTGAACACAACAGTCTGCACTAAAACCGCCAAGATTAAAAATGTATAGGAATAACAATAATAAATCAAATAGGCCTATTATTCAATTATACAATTTTACTTATTACTAAAACATGACTATTTAAAAAAGGGTCAAGAAGATTTTTGACTTATAACAATAAACTAAATTGGCCTAAAGGTTAATATTTATAGGCCTGTAGGTGATAGCAGAAATAAACCTTTTTTTAGTATTTACTAGAACATCGATTTTCAAAAGGGAAACACTGAAGATGGAACGGGGAACTGAGGGGAGAAATGGAAAAAGGCACCCGCACAAATCGATATTTTGAGCTATGGAGACGGATCCAATGGGTAGACGAAAACGATAAAAAAAACTGGGGGCGGACGAGAGCACAATGGTTGAAGTAACATCCTAAATGACAGTACGATAATTATTTTCTCCATGATGCAATTTTCTGGATAATTTTATTTATTTAACCAAAATTCGAGAAATAAAAAAACAAAGGCACCATGATTTTCAAGATTTTGTGTCCGTCGGGCTTGGCTATGCCAGGTCTATCTTTTTTCCAAAGGTTTCAACAAGAAAAGGTATTCGTAAACGATTTCATCCTCGCCTATGTTTCGGAGGAGATTACTTATAAAATGCGGGAAATGGGTGAAAATTAGATTCAATCGGGAGAACTGGAGATTAATTTGAATGTTGGGTAACACCCATGAAATTTGGT
The DNA here is from genome assembly GCA_025631205.1 of Nesometra sesokonis. Classification (NCBI taxonomy): domain Eukaryota; kingdom Metazoa; phylum Echinodermata; class Crinoidea; order Comatulida; family Antedonidae; genus Nesometra; species Nesometra sesokonis. The sequence goes on from JAOTQE010004458.1 coordinate 844, forward strand.
GAGTTCAAGTCTATCGAAAATTGATTTAGGTAATTTTATCCTAATGACACTTAATGACCTTTGACCCAAATTTCTGATCACCATGGTTGGCTTTACAGAGGACAGTAACCCAGTTGGTCCCTACATTATCTGAACATTTATAATAAATTGGACTGATAGTTAGGAGTCACAACACCAGACAAATAGACAAACAGACATAGGCCTACAACTCATTCCAGTTCTTCGCCCCATGAGGCAAGCGTAATTAATAAATCATACTAACATCATACCTCCATGCCAATTTACTACTAATATTGTAGGCTTAGGCCTATGTATGTTATACACACGTCCCGTAGAACAAGGCTTCAATGAATAACTGTTTTTAAAAGAAGCAGTGTTTATAAATAACTTCAGGGGTTATCAACAGTGACAAAAACCATCCTCTGTTGTCAAACAAAGCTCAATTCAGGGTTCAATAGAGGGCAGTCGAGGAAATTTCTTATAGATTCGAATCTAATAATTCATATGGTTAGGTGGATCAGCACCAAACCTTGGGGAGGACCTAGATACGGTTGGTGCTAACATTCTCTGAAAATTTGAACTAAATCGGCCCAGTCGTTGTTGAGATATCGATGCAGACAGACACAGACAGACAAACAGACAGACAAACGGAGCTCATCACAGTGACCCTCTCCCCCACTATAGCAAACTCTTTGAATTGCTCTTGAAACGCTTTTCACATTAATAATTGACCGTCAGCCGTTCGTGATACTGCAAAAACGTGAAACAACAAGATTTTGTATCGGTAAAGTTCTTATACTAAAATCGTCTCTAAAATGGTAAGTTATCACTTATTTATTATAATGAATTCTATGTTTCATAGCTAACAAATATGCCAAGGAGTTACCATTACGTTTAATTGCATTCTATGGCTCGAACATGCTAGACTTTGAAGCTCCTAATGCTAGGCTCTTCCCTGTATGTGTGTGACCGCACCGGACCGGTTTCGTAAACCCCGGTCGCAGACTCTCAAGGCCTAGAGCTAGGCTAGATGGAGGTCTAAGGCCTAGGTGGAATATATTGTAAAAGAAAATTGTTTTTATAATTTTGTAAATATGTAAATGTGAAAGTTATTCTATGATAATGTTCTAAACTTTTAACCTAATAAATAATAGAGGTTCTTACTGTTGAATGGATTGTTGGGGATCCTACATAGGGGCCCCCCCCCCCTCTTTCGGCGGATCCTGGATCCGCCCTGACCCATTTTATTTTTTAAACATTTTTATGTATGTAGACTGACTATGCTACATAAATTATATGATCAAGTTGCCAGTTCCCAGCACATACAGTAAGTTTCTCACACCAGTCAACCGAACCACTCGTCATAATAACTCCAAAGGTATTGTCATTCCAAGAGCCAACAAAAACTGCTACAAATACTCATTCTTTCCAAGGAAAATCAGTGAATGGAACATCCGTCCTGAAAATTTAATCAACTCTACGTCACCAATAAAATTTAAAGACTATCAGTCATCTCCGACAATACAGTAAGTCAGCTTTACTACCCATCACGTTTGACTTTCATCTGTATGTGTTGCGAAGTATCAAGTCAAAGTATTTGTATTTATTTTTCAGTTCCGAAACCAGTATGACAATGATGTGACAGTCTGGAGCCCACAAGGGCGGATCCATCAGATTGAGTATGCCATGGAAGCAGTAAAGCAAGGTTCGGCAACAGTAGGACTTAAGTCAAAAACACATGCTGTCGTCGTTGCCTTAAAAGTAAGTAATGTAATGAAATTTACCATTCTCACTTGGGCATGAACCCACCCAAAATTTAAATTGTTTAATACGTACTAGTGGCATATCCAGCTGGTGCTCAGCCATTACTAGGTTAAGACTGTCCACAAACGCAAGGAAATACACATTCATCCTCTTTATTTTTTAAGTATGAACCCAAAAGATAAATTCCATTCTTATTTTGCAGATTTTATGCTTGAAAGTAACACAATGACATAAATATTGCAGATCAGTATTATGATTTATATTTGAATTCATTATACTGTAGTCAAACTTAGAATGTTTTAATTTTTTGACAAAATAGATTTCCGATAGGAATAGGACCTTTTAAGTTAAAACATCACTTGTTAACAGGTGCATGTGTTTGTATTTCCATAGAGGGCGTCATCAGAATTATCAGCTCATCAAAAGAAGATTATTCCAATTGATGATCATGTAGGTGTTTCAATTGCTGGTTTGACGTCAGATGCCAGACTTTTAAGGTAAACATTTTATCTAAATCAATTTAATAAACAAGAATTTATGCAGCACTAAAGCAGGCTCACAAAAACAACTTTAACAAAAAATATGAATAGCAATTGCATGTCCTGGGTGTTTCATGCAGGACCTTGGCAATGGGCGAAATGTTTAAAAGCCATCCCTGAGTCACCATCTCTAAAAGGGCTGCTTCCTGCAAAAATAAACTAGATCAATGTTCATGAAAAAAAATGTCTTCTAATTTTATGGTTGTAGCATTTTACTGTATTTTTTGCAGTTTGGTTTTGTTTTATTTTTGGGATAACTACTCTTATTAGTAGATTTTTCAGGATAGCTATAATATTGTTATAGCTATATTGTATATTTCTTAACTTTTTGGGATAATTTTATGTATTTAGCTAACAAGTTGGGAAATTAAAAAAAAATAAAATATGTCGGTCAAACTTGATAAGCTCAGATTCTTTTAGCCCTAATATCAGTAAAATTTTATAAATTTTGTACTTATTTTTTTTGTTTTTTTCTACAGCAAGTTTATGAGAGCAGAATGCATGAACTCAAGGTATGCTTACAACACAGCACTACCACTGTCAAGACTTATCAGTGCAGTTGGCAACAGTATCCTTTTTGTTTCTAAGCAGAAACCTTTTGACTTTTATTGCCACAGTCATCTTAACAATTGCCTGTCAAACATATACGTCGTTATATAGTTATCCTTAAGTTTAGTGGTAGGCGGATGGTGCAGAGTAGATAATTCGGTTTCAGACCGTGAGGTTGGGAGTTCGAATCTCACTCAGCACGTCCCTGCTGGCCATGCTTAGATATCCCAGCTTGTATGGTAAGTTTGTAAAAGTTGCCCTATAAATATATTGCATCATGCCATGTTTCAGCCTTAGATACAAGTACTATTATGATCCATGGCTAGAAACTAATATTGCATGTGAGAATTTGGTCCACAGGTTCATATTGAGCCTTTCCATATATAATCTAGTAAAAAATAATGAATAATGAGTTGTAACCAGGACACATAGGTAAACCGGATCCTCTTCCCAAACTGAACTATTTGGAAAAGCCAAACAGAACAAATGTTCAGCTTTACGAGAGTAATTTTCATAAATGTTATGAGAATATGGAATAATTGTACATGCAACTGACAAGCTTCCAAACATAACCTCTGATTAAACTCATGACTTTGTAATTAGGTGTCTGAATCACAATAACTACACTAAGAATGTATAATGACATGCCTTTGTGTTGGGATTCAATATTTTGACATTAATTATAACATCATCAGGAATCAATTCATCATTCCTTTTTATGACATAATTAATGTTGAACCATTGAATCCCAACATGATGGATTGTATTTCAATATTTGGAGTATGCATCATACTTTCTTATCAAAACTTGATCAGAAGTATTCCTTAATTACATTTGTCAGAATCACAAGTGAATACACAACGAGATGGAAGGCGTCCGTTTGGTGTTGGATTGCTCGTCGCTGGCTATGATGTATGTATACACAATTTAGGTTTGAGGGAGATGACTGCATTGTAATATTTGTGAAATAAATTTAATTGATTACTATGATTTCTATGAACAGCCTCTGTTGTAACATTTCTTGTGGATAAGTTCGTTTTACAGATATTATTCTTGTCATCATCATTAATCATCATAATCGTTATAAACAACATCATTCAGCTTAAAAAATGTTTTGTTGCCTCAATTGACTATCCCAAAATCTTGAAAACCAGGGTCCCTATTTTTATGCCTTGGGCATATATACTGGGGAGTATTTTTTGTCCCATCTGTCTGTCTGTACATCTGTTTGTCTGTTGTCAAATTTAACTTTCGCCATAGTGATTGTACAGTATCGTCAGAGGTAGGGCTTTGTTATTTGGCATGTGTGTTCCTCATGACAAGATTTTACTGTGGGCCCTGAATTTTGATCTTGTGACCTTGACCTCGAAGTATAGTGCGCTACTGCATAGTGTTTCACAAACACATTCTGTTTCATTTTTTAATCTTGATAATTTGTCTACTGTATAAACAAAATTAACATGAAAATTGTACAAAATGCAAGAGTACTTAATATGAGTTACAGTTGAACCTCCCTGTGCCTCTCGTAAGCAGACACCTCCCATAACGGACACTAATTCAAAGACCCGTTTGTTCTTCCTATCTAATCGGTGCATTTGGTACCTCTCGTAAGCGGACACCTCCCGTAAGCGGACGCGGGCACGTTTTGTCTTAAAATTTGGAATTTTGTCTTAAAATTTTTTGTATGTAAATTTACCTCCCATAAGCGGACATCCCGGAAATTTTAGTGATGTTTTTGTACAACGAATACAAATTTCTGTACAAAAATAGTCCTGATACTGTAATGAAGGAGAATCATATTATTGAAACAATCTTTAAAATAATAAAAAATATTTGATAAAATACAGAATGCAGTGTCTGGAAATTTGAGTACCATTTGTGCTGAGAAAGCTGTGAAATGTGAGACATAGTGATGTATACATAATTTTATAACTCCGGCCCTCTATTGGCGAAAATTTCGTAAGCGGACACCTCCCGTAAGCGGACACTTTTCCCGGACCCGAGGGTGTCCACTTACGGGAGGTTCCACTGTATTCAACTTGTAAAAATATGCATTTCTGATGGACCGACCCGCATTTAAAAAAAATGTTGTGTTTAAGCAACAACAGATTATTCCTTAGTATTATGATCAACATTGTGGAAAAGAGGGATACAGATTATGATGAGTGTGTTTTAACAATTTTTAGATAAAGAACGTATGATAAAAATATATGTTATAAACGTTTGATTGATTTGTGTACAGGAAACTGGTCCACATATTTACCAGACATGCCCATCATCTAATCACTATGACTGCAAGGCAATGGCTATAGGAGCACGTTCACAATCTGCAAGGACATACCTCGAAAAATATCTCAATCAATTCCCTGATTGTAAGTATGAAACAACCACTGTCCATCTTAGGAGGGTTGGAATATTTATATAATATTGAATGGCTTTGAGGTGGATACCGAAAAATATGGTACAAACTGTGAAATAGTGAAGACAAGTTCAATATTTTGCCACATCGAGTACAATATATTTCAGTATCTCCCAAAATTAGGCATCCAGTATTATTATTCAAAAAGTTTACTTGCAAATTCGGGTTTGTCAGGCCTCTGCCTTTGCTAGGCCCACTTGCTTCACCTATGTCTTCTAAAATCCATGTCCTTTTCTCGCAGATTTTCACGGAAAACTATAACAGTCATTCTTGTAGCTTTATGTATTACTTCTATCAGGTCTGCTTAGTAATTTTTCATAATCCACCGTTGTAAATTGTTTTAAATGCCAACTTTTAAACAGATGGTTCTCTAGTAGTTGTAGCTTTACCAGGTTACAATGTTATCTTGCCCTGTAGGCACATCCAGTTTCTTGAAATAAATAATCATGGCATAGCCAAATCAGATGATAGCGGCTTGAGAAGTAGAATGTTTCTTATGCACAGTTACGTAATATTGAACTGGCTAAAACAGTATAATTTAATTTAGTGTAATACATCAGGGGGAGCGGCAGTTCACTCAGTTGGTTAAACTGATGGAAGTCACTGTTATGTGGTGGGCCGGACCATGGAGACTCATTAGACAGTTTGATTGAATGCACACTGCTCTCCTTGTGTTGTGTTTGTGGAGGGGGGGGGGGGGGGGGGGAGGGTGGGGAGTTTAATTACAAGTTAATAATGCACTGTATTCATATGTTAGGTCAAGCTGGTGGTCCAATGTGCAACATCATGGCTCATATGCTTGTTAAAGAATACAGTGTTATGTCCAGTCACAACCAGATGACCCCATTGGAAACAAGTATTTGGATAAACCCATTAACCCTTTGAAATCTCGTCCTGCATCCTTTATGGATTAATTTTTAGTCTCAGAATATGTGGCCTGTATCCCTGTACAGGATCAATTTTCATTTCTTTTATCAATTTCTGCCCTCTTATAAACTTTGAGCTTTTTTGTGACATATTAGTAGAAATTAAACATTTCACATCACATTTTACAGATCGTCTATTTTTGAATGTATTAATTTTTAAGCCAGTCTTTTAAAATTTTATGATTAATAATTATTTTTAATGTTTTAGGTACACTAGAAGAGCTTGTAAAACATGGACTTACTGCATTGAGAGATACATTACCTAATGAAACAGAACTTACAACAAAGGTATGTACTCAACAAATATATAAATGAATCTTCGTCAATATAAACCAGTAAGCTTTAGATTTTAAAACAGTTGTGTTGAATTGTCAGTTTGACTTCATCAGTTGTTGTTGCTCTATGCTCAGCTGGTTTCCACCTCAGGCATTCCTAAATTTTCTGCTTTTTTAAGTAATTATTGTACTGCAAAAAAATTCCATTTTCACAGTAGGTTCTTTATAAATCCGAATAAATCAACTCAACTTGTTGGCAGTGATATAACTTTATATTTAATCTTATTAGAATCACAAAATGGACAAAAATGTAAGAAAGTATAATGCATACTCCAAGCAATGAGATACACGCCATCGTGACAAGATTCAATATTTCGACATAAATTATGTCATCATCAGGAAAAATGTCATTTTCAATTCATCAGCTTTAACACCACTTAAAAAAGTAGTACTCACTTGAATGAAATTCAAAGCTGTTTGATTTAGTACACGAGTGCATTCTAACTACATACTGATTTCAAGCTTACTTTAAGTTTTTTATAAAATGTTTTTGTTTTTTTTTGGTGCACCAAGAAAATACTCATTGTTAAAGGTCAGTGGTCCCTAGTCTTTAAGGACTTGTTTTTTGTAAAGAGATCACTGTAAATATTTGTGAATTAAAAAACACACAAATTAGTATACAGTAAAAACTGTTTTATGTACTATAATTTTACACACCATGCATTTTACATACATCTTTTAAGAAAATTATGTCATCAATTTTTTATATTTTTAGTAAGTTAGGTCTGTATTATAATTTTAATCTGGTATGCTTTCTCCAATTATTTTAAAGTATGTTACTCACATTGGTATATTTTTATTTTGTGTAACAATAATGTAAGGTAAAGGGGTGAGCGGAATTTAAAGTCTAACTTGAATTTTACTGACCTCATGTTTTATATACCCTCTTTGGTCCAGTAGAGCTCGCAGTATTCGAGTGGTTAGGACACTCGGCTGTCACGCTGACAAACGGGCTCAGTTCCCGACGAGGAAGGCTGTGAATGAGTACCTGGTTAAAATATACCAGGGGAGGTTAAAAAGGCGGCGTGGAAAGGAACTGGCTACCCAACCACACAATACCAAGGCTTAGTACAACGAGCTCCTAACAGCTCATTCCTCTATGTTCATTGTTGAATATGGGACTACCTTTCCCACATAATGCCAAGGCTTAGTACAATGAGCTCCTAACAGCTCATTCCCCTATGCTCAGTATTGAATAGGGGACTACCTTTACCTTTTTGATCCAGTACCATAAGTAAAATAGAGGTTCAAATGTATTTAACATTTAAAGATCAAGTCAACATTATCCTACTGCAGTTATTGCAGTAATCCAGTGCTATTATGTTTTCTTTGGTGACTACATTGGCACACACGGGCACATCTGGACATGTTGCTTTCAGTAATTCTTTTTCAGCTGCTGAAGTAATATTGTTGCAACTAAAATACTGCAGTACCTGTAGCAGGATAATTTTGACATGGACCCTAATACTGTTGCAACTGAATTACTGCAGTAACTGTAGCAGGATAATTTTGTCATGATCCCTAATACTGTTGTGACTGAGTTACTGCAGTAATTGTAGCAGGATAATGTTGACGTGGTCCCTAATACTGTTGCAACTGAATTACTTCAGTAACTGCAACAGGATAATGTTGACGTGGTCCCTAATACTGTTGCAACTGATTTACTGCCGTATCAGCAACAGGATAATGTTGACATGGTTCCTATTACTGTTGTAACTGAATTACTGCAGTAATTGTAGCAGGATAATGTTGACATGGTACAGTATCTAATACTGTTGCAACTGAATTACTGCAGTAACTGCAGCAGGATAATTTTGAAAAGGTACATTATCAAAAGACATTTTTAGAATACAATGCATCTTTAAGACAACTTTTTAATGTGTTTTGTTTTTCTTTTAGAATTGTTCTGTTGCTATTGTTGGTAAAGATCAGAAGTTTACAGTGTATGAAGATGATGATGTAGCAAATTTTGTATCCTTTTGGTTCCTTAGGTTTTTCTAATAACGAGGCCTTAAAAAATATTTAATTTGCTCAAGCCTGACCAACCCAATATTTCAAAAATATGCGTCTGTCTTCTTATTTAAATTCTAATTTTCTAATTTTTGGCAAAAATATATAAAATTGTCCAGAATATTGTAAGAAATGCATAAGATTGTCCAGAAAATTGTACAAAACAAGTAAAATTATCCCAGAAGTTGTAAGAAATAACGAATGTTGGACCTAAATTTAAGTATAGGAAATAAGAAGGGTGGAGTTATTGAAGATACAGTTGAAGATGCCTACTAAAAAAGGATTTTACAATTGACGGAGCTAAATATTCAAAAATACTGTACTTAGGCAACACAGATTTTTCTTGGGCCTAAAAAAAAAGAATTTTTACATGTCTTAGATGCCAAGTCTTAAAGAGTTATAAGCATAATAATAGTATATACAGTTAAACTTTTCTAAGTCGACTTCGGCTAAGTCAAATTTATTTTCCATGCTATTTTGGTGTGTTTTCTATTAAATAACCATCTCTAAGTCGATTATTTTCTAAGACAAATGTTTTTTCTATGCCACTTTTGGTTCACTTTCACTTTACATTCGATAATTAGTGAAGTACTTGCTGTTGGATATGAATGAAATAAAAAATTAAAATTATTAAAAAATCAAATCATATTCATTCTAAATTGTAATGCTTATTATAGTTAATTTATGCTTTAACCATAATTCTACAGTTGGCTGGTATCGAAAGCAAACCATCAAGGAGCAAGAAAGATGAAACTTCAATGGAGGCGGAAAGTACACCAGCAGCAGCTGAGGAGGGCGAGAAAACCCGTAAACCTGAGGGTGAACAACCTATGGAACATTAACACTAACTCAACCTGTCCCTTCCAACCCTGACTCACAGATTTTTTAAAATTTCATTTGACTAAACAAATGATAATGCTGTATCAAATTAATAGTTTAGAGTGAGCACGTCAAGTGTCAGAGATGAAAGTCCGCATCCAACTACGTGCATCCGACGCACCAGTACATCAAAAACTACTTAAAAGTCTATCAGATTATCACTTTTTCCTGTTTGATTTACATACGTATACCTACAATACAGTTGGTACAGTTGCTAACCTTTCAAGATGTGTAAACAATAAATGATCCCTCTATTGTTCGTGGGGAAAAAATTAAAGTTTTGTTTTTGTATGTGTGCACATATTTGGGTGCATACAATGGATTGCTGGAAAAATTTGTGGCAGTCAATATGCGAAATATTGCATTCCTGAAATTTTGTATCCACCTTGCATTCAATTTATCTGGGTGAGAGAATATTCGTTAGGTGCAGTGACAATATCAATTGTGTCGTAAGCCAGGTCATTTTCAGATATCCACAAAAACAGGCAGAAAATCATAATTAATTTTATAAAAATGAGATTTTGTTGTTTTTAAGTTTATTACGTATATTTTATAATTACAAACATCCTGTTTATGTTTATTTACAATAAACATGTTTTTGAACTACATTTTGTAAGTTATTTTTGACAATCAATGGAAAAACAAGCAGGAAGTTAACAGTTGTTTATCAATTTTCTCTAAAGTGTGTTGTCATACATGGATATTTAAAAAAAAAATAATTTTTTTTGTTTATTTATACTCGACCTTCAGAAACCAAATTAAAGCTTATATAACTTCTATCAGAATGTAACAATAATTAAATTTTGTGCTGACAGCTCACATTTGTCATTATGTCCATTTTGTTAGTGTATAGTATGGTGTCTGCTATTCTGCCCAGTTATGAAAGACTCACTCAACTGCACAAAAAGTTTTGAGATAATCAACAAAACGTGTTATTGTGTTAACCCTCCTCATGTGTAAATCGTGGTATTGTGATTTTCACACCTTTTTGTAGATTAGGTAAATACTGTTTATTGTATGT
>JAOTQE010004469.1:0-35664 GCA_025631205.1 Nesometra sesokonis
ACAACACATTTTGTGAGGAACTGTTACAAAGTAAAGTGTGTGTATGAATGCGTTTGAAATTTGCGATTGGTTGCGATAGGGAATTGGATTACCACCGATTACATCACAACGGATCGCAATGCGATATTTGCAATGGTAGTCTGAATAGGGTATAAGGCGCTATATAAAAATCAACTAGGATATAAAAGCCGGTGACATGTATTCGATTTGGCATCAGATGTTAAATTTTCCAGATTTTGGATTCCGTATTTGTCGTCATTAGACCTGCAGTTGTATAGCTGTCATTTTTCATTAAAACGCGACTAAAAAAATATTTTTTGAGCAAAATTCCGTATGAAATAACATAAACGTATTCTGACCGTGTACATCATTTGAATACATTAGACCTGTGCGGGCGCCTTACTACTTAGAAGAATCTCTAGCCAACTCTACAATCAATGATGATGAGAATCTATGGAGCGAGCCAAGTGATGTCACTCACATGGAGGCAGACGATGACAGAAGACTCTACAACTTGATTCAAAGGAGAGATGATGAAATGCCTGGATCACAAGTAAGTTAAAATCTATACAAAAAAGAAATGGTATAAAAAAGAGACTTAGCAACCTGGTCGTAGTAAGGTATTTTGGTATGGAAATAGTGACCAAAAAATGTGGTTTTTGACAAATCCAAGATGGCGACCAACCCATGTGACATGGGGGGACTATTTTGCACTCGTCGGTCGGTTAAGGTAAGGCGTTTAAATTCCAAATTTGAGGATGTTCCAAGTTTTTTCTGTATGGGAGTAGTGGGCAAAAATTTGTTTTTTAATCAAAATGGCGTCAAGTCATGGAAAATGGGGTGCCTATTTTTGAACTCGCCGGTCGAGGGTAAGGTAATTTGTGTTAATTCCGAAGTTGGTGACGCTTCAAGTTTTGGTATGGGAGTAGTCGCCAAAAAGGGTATAATTTTTAAAATCCAACATGGCGACCAAGCCATGTGCCATGGGGTGCCCATTTTTGAACTCGTCAGATATACTTACCTCATAAGTCGATCTTGAAAATTTGGTGAGAATATGTTGTGTCTTTCAAAATTTATCGTTCTAAAAAAAAACAAAAAAAAACACAGACGAAGCCCAAACTAGAAGCACCCGAAAAGCGCAAACCTCCGCCGAGCGACCGATTTTCTTTCGAATGCAACATTAACAGATACAATATCTGTACACACTGTCCCTTTTTGCGGATTTTAGACGGGAGGGGTGTTAACTATAAAGGTACAGTGCCGATTGGTTCTTGTACAATACAGATAACCACAGAAAAATATTATCCTTCCGGACAATTCGGTTAAACGTGGATTCAAACTCTGGAAATTTAGATTGTAAAGTGAGCGTGCTTACTACTAATGTACTGTACAGCGGCAATTGGTTGATGTAAAATAAGTATAACCATTCTACGGTGATCTGGGTAATTTTCTTCTATGAAAAATCAGTGTAGCGTGAAGCCACACTACAGATCGTACACTAGAGAGCGTCTGTTTTCCGAAGGCCCCCTCAGATGAATGCGACCACGGATTTTCACTAAAATTTACTCAGTTGTTTTTTGGATCGTTTCCAAACTTTCCATACAATTTCGTCAGAAACTGTCAATTACTTTTTAAGTAGTGTTGCGAACACACCAACACGACTTCGTTGGCGGCGGTAATTAATACGGTACTTCGTTTACCAGCGGCATGGGTATATGTCTTCGTCACTGATCAAGGATACGATCAAAAATGAATCCTGGTCAGCACCAGTTGGGTCTCGCTCAACCCCGACTCTGGTACAATTATATTAAATTGTTGACTTAAACTTACAAAACGTTCTGTTTTCAGGAATGGATGGACATTGATATCGAAATAAACACTACACGTTCTCGGAGACTCGCTGTTCGGGAACGTTGGCGAAGAGTTTTACACGAATTAGGTACGAATCGATTCATTTCTTTTCTCTTACATCATATTTTGTCACATCCAACAATACCACGTACAAAATACGCCTACGTCGTGCGTTGTGAGGCTTGAGGTGTGGTGCTATTTAATCCATTAAAAGAAATTCCATTTCGTGTCATATCTAACAGCAAGTTTTTTCTTCATTCTTTGACCATATAGAGTACTAAACACATTGAAACATTTTTTCTCCGTATTCTCTCAATAACCGGTATATTCCATACTATTAAGGTTTCATGGAAGATGCTCATACTTTGTTGGTAGTCACTTCATCGTCTGCTTCCAACACATTGGGTTCAGCACAGAAGGCGTATCAATTGCACGATGAGTTAGCTACACAGACGTCAATATTCCTAGAAGACGTGACGCAACCACAGCGATATACAATGATATTAGTGAGTTTCATTGTTTTAAAACGAAGCTAGCTTTTTCAAATATACAGTACAGTCTTTAAAAATGAAGGTATTGTTCTAACAACTTAACATGCCGACATGCAGACACATCCAGAGAGACAGCAAGACGGACAGACGAACAGGCACACACATCCACCAAAAAGTTACTTCCATAAGAAAAAATTGTTCATTTTTACTAGGCCTATATAATGTATATTTTAAAAATGCCAAGTTTATTCAAAATATTACAAAATTAACTTTACAATACTCTCTTACAGGATCGTCTACTGGGCTTGGATGCTGCATATAATTTTATACGGATAGCAAAGATAATGTATCCAAAGGAGAATGATGATAGAGACGACGAAACTTGGACGTCATCGGATGTAAATGACTCCGGATTCCAAACTTGACGAAATATTACTGAGCTGTCTAGCAACTTGTGTAAAATAATGGCGGGAAATACTGTAGCAGGAAGGATTACCTACCAATAATGAAGGAAGAGAGACCATTATCTTCACTTCTATGTAGGCCTAGAGAACAAGCAATAGTATAAGCTCCCGGGATATTGATGTCTCTAGCTCAGCGGCATATCTACAGGTTTTTACAGATGCCTAGATATGACGCTGGAAAACTAACCAGAATCATGGCGTGTGTGGCACTGCACTCGACAAATCAATTTAGGCTTGAAAATACGTTGGATAGGTTTACAAAAGTGGGTCGTACTTGACACTGCATTCCTCCATTTTCCTATTATCAAAACCCTTTTTAAATTTAGACATTCAAGTAACATACGTTGTTAATATGCCCACCAAATTTTAAGAAAATAGCAAGATTATTCTGTACACGGGTAAAATTAAAACCGTTTAAATGCCCACACCGCATCACCTGTCAGATTTCATGAGAAGAGCGCGTGTTGCACCTGTGTAACGCATTAATCCCAAGGTTTTGAAAAATATGTAGCACTCACAAACCACAAAGAGAGATTGCGTAGAAATATGGCCAGGATTGGGATTACAATTGTACAGGTGAATACAGACTTAAAGATAAAAATGTTTCGACAGAAATGAACAACGTACTGCAAAAGCCTTGGTAAGTTTCCGAAGGATTCGTGAAGGTTTCACAAACCTTTGCAATAGACAGAACGTAAATGCCAAGAACATGCTTGTTTCACTATTTTGTTGACTTTAGTCCCATGAACAGAAATATTAAAAGATGGAGTTGAAATCTGGTCTGCATATTTAGTACGCGATGTTTTAAATATTGGTTTTAGAGATATTGAAGGTTTAGTTTCGAAGATTTTTTTCTAGGCTACAGGTCAATTGCCTGATGGTAGGCAAGCTTAGCATATCGACTCACCAAAATATCACAATTCAGAGGTAAATGAACAGTTAATTCTCTTGCCTGCACTCAGTAATGTTTAGTTTGCCAAATTTTACTTTCTCATTGACGCCACCATACGTCTATTTTTTACGTGAATGCAAACGATTGGATAAAGTAAGGGTTTTCATTGTAATGCAACTTTATTCAAAAATAGATTTTCTTCAGTAATCACAATATCTTGTATTCCAATTGTCATAATTACTACATTAGGCCTACATAACATTACCATAAACACAAAACTTAAGGAGGAATTACTACTTTTACCAAAACGTCAAAAATATATTATATGGAAACCCAGAACACATATTTTCATAATTACCAACAATTTTTGCAGTATCGTTTAGAACCTAAATCTAAGTATATTTCCATTTCTATCTTAAGGTTCAAATTGAAACAATATGGATTATCCGATGGTGTAGTTTGTTTTATTTCAGAAAGTGACATTAGCGGGACAGTTGTAATGCAAATTTATTCAAAAATAAATTGATCTATCTTTTATTTAAATTGTAATAATTACTACAGTACAAAATATAAGGAATTACTACTTTACCAAATTGACTTTAAAAAATAAACATGTTTCCAAAACAATACAGAGTATTGGTACAGTATTATGGCGTCCATAGAAAACTAATTTAAACATACTCTCTTAGGTTTTACGATTTAATCATTAAATAACACACGAGTAGACAATAATCAAAATATAATCTCTATAATATAAATATACATATTATATATCTATATATATTTATCCTATTACATTTATATCTATATACTATATCTATTATATAAGTCTACAATAACTTCTCGATTTGCTAAACGTGTATATATTAACTCGTCTTAATTTTCTATTGTTGTTGGGGCGTCCGATCGTCCAATTTGCTAACTCTGTCTTTCATCTTCCAATCGCTTTGATTTATGATGATGGTGGCCATCTCCTTTTGTAGATGTTCTACAGTCTGTTGAGGCGCACCATCCTTTATTGCTCTGTCTTGCAGATTCGGACATCTTATTCCCTGCCTTGCGGAGAGGAACTATTAAAAAAATGTTGATTTTGTTTTTAAATTAAAATGGTAGCGCTCATGTGCTTGGGTGCCTGTTACAAACGATTAGTTAGTTTACATATTTTTGTAGTAGTAGCGAAACACAAAGTATACAATTTAAGATTATTTGTAATTGTTTTAATCTCTTTCATGGTCAAATGAAGTATTCAGTAATAATATAATCATTAAAAATGTAAACTTCAGAATTTTTGGATACGATTATTGAGACAAAGGAAAGAAATGGTTTGGAGAACTTTGCCATTGACTGGAAATGTAAGAGAGAAGAGCAGAGATAGAATAATATTATGATAATTATGGACATCTACTCTATGGAGTGACCTTACAAGCCACTCCAAAAAGAGTGATGAAATTCACTCCAATCCAATTCACTCAATAGAAATTCACGAGATCACTCACTCTTTTGCAGAAACTCCACAGGAGTGAATTTTGAGTGCTGATAACTCACTCTTTTAAGAGTGGTACCTCAGTTCACTCTCACTCTTTTAAATTTACTCCAAAACAAACAGTGCTTTTTGACGATTTTACATTAAGAGCGTAATTGGGGAAAAAGGAGTGAAATGAACCTTGTTGGAGAAGGAAACCAGTCAATTGTGGCAGAGCATGACATCTACATTATTCAGATTTGGCACCTAAAAATAATTATAATTATCATGATGATACATTAATTTTGAAAAACGCCGAAGAGGTTGCAATTCTTGAGGAAATTTAAATCGGCATTCGCATTTTCAAGCTTTTTGTAAAGCTGTTCGTTAATTTAGTTACACTGAAGATGTCGTAGCGATTACGACGAAACATGTTTGGTATTAAAAGTAATTTTGTTGCTCTTAAATAAAATTTTATTTTGCTTTCTGTTCGAAACTTTAGATGTACCATTAAAAACGTTGACCATTAAGGTGACTAAACAAGAACTGATACAGTTCGAACAGCTTTACAAAAAGCTTAAAAAGCCTAATGCCGATTTAAATTTCCTCAAGAATCATGATGATAATGGTATAATAAATGCTAATTCATTATTACAGTATGTAATACTTACGCGTGACTTTGACGCCGGTTCGTAGACTACTGGATGGTCTACCAGAAGCCCTAAAATTTCTCGTAGCCGGAGACATGGTCTTTCTGATAGGTTGATGTACATTGGCTCCTTGAGTTGTGAATGTTGGGGATACAGATTTCCGTTTCAAATCTCTGGGGGGTTGTAGCGAAGATGACATTTTGTTCTTTGTAGTTGCTGTTTTAGATACCTTCTTACTCGCTTTTGCGAGGTTTGTTTTCTGAAAACTCTGGTAAGTTCCAATTGGCGGTCCCGATTCCACTGATATCTGGTCGCTTTTGGAGGATGTAATTGGCGAATAAGCATTCTTGCCATCACTAGAATCACTAGTCGTCTCGAAGGCAGAATCTTTCTGTCCACTGCTGTTGCTTCCTGATCCTTGCTTGATGCCTCTTGGATACAGATTGCCGACAGATTGTTCCTCGGTTTCAGTTACATCACATGAATTGTCCACAGTACTCATATCGTCTGTTTCGTTCGTCTTGGACGTTGAGTAGCGAGATTCGTCCTCTTGTATATTAGAGTGAAACCCGACTGTAGTGCTCGTTGACTCTTCTTCGTCTTCAGAGCCAATGCTTTCATCTGAGCTTCTGTCTACAAGAATTGGTTTATAAGGCATTCTTTCCTCATCCAGACTCATCCAAACATCATGAAGATTGACATCATGTGCGTATGTGGCGGACGAATCTGATGACGCGTCTGCTATGGAAGACTGTCCAACATCCAATCGATTCTGTTTGAATTGGTCGTTTGGCGGGCGTAGCTTGCATCCGTAATCTTGACCAGGTTTTTTAACTGAGCTACTGCCACAAGTGACGTATAAAGTATTCTCAAGAAGAGCTTCCATTTCTGGATTGTAGTTGAGATAACTGTAACTATTATCTAAAGATATAGTTTTCATCAGTTTTGTAGCCTCCTCCATTGGTGTCGATGCAACGGCTGCCGAAGCAAAATCTCTCACGGATTCAGGGTTCGGTAGGGTTACTTCATTTTGATTTTCTTTGTCCGCTGCAGACTTCTGATTGTTTTTCTGTTGAAGAAAAAAACAAAGTATCTAGGCTTGAAAACATCACAGTATTGAACATTATTTTACTTGGTTTATTTGTTTTTTTAGAGACGAGGACTTTCGTGATTTTCAAATTTATTTTAAATGGTAACTCCGGTATTACAATTTCTACCAATAAAATCTATAGAACAAGTAGTCGTGAGCAAATATAATTTCACAACATTTGGACAATGATATTGCATTGACATTAGCAAAATTCACACTAGAACAGGTACTTTTTAATGTGATTTTTGATACGGTTTTCAAACACATTATTATTATATGTATAAGATTATATACAAGATTAAATATAACATTGAGGAGGTAAATAAACATTCCTTCTCAAGAAAGAATTTGTAAACGATGCTTAGTCGTAAGAAACAACCATTTTGCCAAACAAAATTCGAAGCCAGGTCATCGGGATTAGAAGTGTGAAACCTAAACCACCACCAAGTTACAGCATGTGTAAGTATAATTAATTATAACATCATGATGTTTGTCTGAAGCGTTTGCCGACAGATTGGTCATGTGCACAGTTATAAAAAGTTATCCTGGATTATTATATTTCTATGAATTGTAGTATGTACGGTAGTTTATATTTTCAAACAATTACTGGCGACTTGTCCATATTATTGGTGTATTATTTCTTTATTATTACCAGTTTTAACTAAATCTACAATTTGGAAATTAAACAACTATGGAACGCCATTGTATGAAAGCCATGCGTCGAAATTGAATATTAATACTGGTAATATTTACTACCAAAGACGAATTTCTGGGAAAATCGAGTGGCCAGATAATATTATAATTTTGAGTTACCTGTGTATCGTTCGATGGAGGTTGCTGTTGCTGTTTTACAGCGTTAGGTGGCATCAATAACAGTGTTGGCAGCATCGAAGATGGCCCAGGGGTGTTACAGAACACATGAGGAGTCTGTGGAGTGCTACCGACAAACTGGTTTGGAGGCATCAAGATTAGCTGAGGTTGTTGAACAAGCGAAAACTGACCAGAACCAAACTGGCCAGCACCAAACTGACCATTTGCAAACTGATGTCCGGGGTTTTGCAGAATATGGAATTGTTGGTTTGCAGATGTGGGCTGCTGAAGAAGTTGGATTTGTTGTCCCATCTGTTGACCAATGTTGTTACTCTGTTGTAAATACAGGGTCTGATACGGCAACATCTGTTGGCCTAAAAAAAAAAATTGAGGCTAGTCGTGGCAAAACCACCAAGTTGTCGCACATGAAGTTATTGAGAAATAAGCAAATAAACAACAGGAAATAAACAAATACGAAGGAAATTTGTGTATATTTTGTCCAATAACTTTAGTTTCAGTTATAGATGTCCAATTTTGATAATTGACCCCTCATTTTAAAGCTTATGAAAGGTTTAACATGGCTATAACAAAAACTCAATTTTCAAATTTCCTAGAACTTGGTAGTTTTGTCATGACATGCCTCAATTATAAATTTTGATTAAAATAGTAGGCCTATCTCATTAAAATATGCTGATTAAACCTAATAAATGGCGAATCATTTAAACGTTCTGATTAGAATTATTAAGGCCTAGGCCTATGTCATAGACGTTTGTCATTAAACTTGGTACATAATTGATACATTCCAATTAAACCTAGTTTATTATTTTAAACTGTATCAATTATATATTCCGATTAAAATTAGCATAGATCTATCCTTTAAATATTATTATTTACTTAAGCATTCTGATTAAACTTGATGTATCATTTAATATTTTTTTTATTAAATTTTATTAAACGTAGTATATTATTTTATATTCTCATTAAACTTTGTACAGTATATATTTTAGATTATAAACTGCATTGATTTATCCTTGTTCACTGATTGGTTAAAAGCGTGTCACATGATCAAACATAATTCAACCAAAAGTACTATTTACGGATTCTGTCAATTTCAATACCAGATGGCGCTATCTCATGTGACCCGGTGTTGGTATCGGTTAGTTGCGACAGCTGTGTTTTAACGCTACGGTTAACTCAATGAACAAGAATTTATGAATCCAGTATATAAAACAAATATATACTGATATGAAAGGCTCTGGATTAAAAATATGGGTCCTCAGTGACTGCAAAAGTACTATTTGCAGTCACTTTGGGACCAATAGTTTTAACCAGAGCATTTCATTTCAATATTTGTATAATAATATTATTATTCTCATTAAACTCATGTTCTGGTTCTGGTGGGTTAAAGCCGACCTCCTAAACTCCAAAATGTAGTTATTTAGATGCTCCAATTAAACTCAGTATATCATTTGAACATTTTGAATGTATTACGTTATTTAAGATATTCTGATTAAACTTAACTATTTTGCTTAAACAAAATTAAATATATTTAGATAAATTTAATTTAACAGGCACTATCTCTGGTTGTTTTACTTTACGTGCATAGTTTGGCTTTTGCTTACCAATCGTTTATCTCATTTGAGATCCAGCCATTGCTACCCACAACATTGGTGTTTTATTTCATTATTTTGCCTTTTGAATTTTAAATCAATTTTAGTATATTAAATTTTTAATATATTAAGTTAAAATAACTGTCTATCAATTAAATATTCTGATTATATCTATTTAACCTAGTTAAATATGATTAAAATCAGTATATTATTTAAATATTCTGATTATATTTAGTTTCTCGTTTAGATATCCTAATTATCCTCCGATGAAACTCGGTATATCATTTCAACATTCTAATTAGACCAAGTTATGTAAATATAATGAAACTCGGTATACCATTTAAATGTTCTGATTACATTTAGTGCCTCGTTTAGATATTCTAATTAGGTTCTGATAAAACTCAGTATTCATTTAAATATTCTGATTATATTTAGTGTCTCGTTTAGATATTCTAATTATCTTTTGATGAAACTCAATATATCATTTAAATATTTCACTTATATTCTAATGAAACTCAGTATATCATATATTAAATATAATATTTAGTGTCTCGTTAAGATATTCTAATTATCTTCCGACTAAAATCAGTACATCATTATATATTCTGATGCTATTTAGCGTCTCATTTAGATATTCTAATTATGTTCTGATAAAACCCAATATTTATTTAAACATTCTGATTAGACCTAGTTATGAAAATATAATTACACTCAGAATATCATTTAAATATTCTGATTATACTTTGTGTCTCTTATAAATATTCCGACTAATCACCCTTTGTTTAAGCTCATGTTCAATTTAATTTAACTAACAAAAATAAGCACACGTCCGTACGATTGTGGGAGTGGGAAGGGTGCTGTTGGAACCAGACCCATCCCCATCCCCCCGGAAACTCCCCAATGACAATAAGTCAACTTATTACAAATATTTCACACCGCGGCGTGAACTGAAACAAAACCAGAACGACAAGCATTTGGCATAAAGAACCTTTTTATAAACCCTGGTGTTCCTTGGTGAAAACGGTGCGCCTCTTTCGGCCGGGACCACACCGCCAACCCCTTACCACCTCCACCCCGACAACCTCAAATTAAAAAGGTCAATTTATTTCAAAGTGTTTACACCGGTTCGAAACCTCAAGTAGACCAAAATGTAGCACAATAACTTTTATATGCACCCAGGAGATGGTCCTTCATAATAGGTGCTCCCCTGCCGACATCCCCTCCCCCTCACCCCGCCAGTGACAACTCCTACACATTTCAAAATAAGCATGTTATTTTTAAAATCAATCTCTGCTATTTTTAAAGTCCAATGCGATTTCCTGTAAACGTAATGAAAGAACTACAAAATGAAAATAAATAAAATAGTATGCTAACTTCTAAATAATGGGTAACTGATGTGATAACTAAAATAAAGGAGTTCCTTATAAATATGCTATATTACTTTAGTTTAGTATGTTTGACTTCCACATATAAATGTTGATCTAAAGCATGACACCCACTGCGTCTTGCGGCGGTCGTACGACGGTCGCACGACTAAACCGTCGCTCCTTGTGTGTGTGGTTTCCAGACCCGAAGATGGTCTTTTATTCGTTGGCCGACGGTTTCAACAGGAAAATCACTAAAAACCGTCGGCCAACGAGTAGAAGACTGTCATCGCGTCTGGAAACCACACACACAGGGAACAACGGTTTATTCGTACGACCGTCGTACGACCATCACACAACGCAGTGAGTGCCCGGATTAACAGTACGAAATTGTCTTACCTTGATGAACAAACTGTAGTTGTTGAAATTGTTGAGGCATATTTGGTGTCGGTGCAACCTGCACAATCAACCCTGGTGCTGCCGTATTTATTGGTTGTGGATTCGACATTTTCTATTAGGCCTAACTGTATTTCTTTAGTTTAATAATATCTTTTCTCGTTCTCTTAACGACGACCTATTGTAAACGAAATAGAGATTATAATGGCTTACATTCCACAGCGCCACCTGTATAACATACCTTCAATCTGTTTCAGTTACCAGCGCCCCCATTGCTGATTAACTATTGTTTTTTTTTCATTTTGATTGTTTTGAAGTCCACATAAAGCAGATGCAATTTTTAAAATCATTAAACCTATCCCGTGTGAAAGCATACAACGTAACTTTATATTGTTGTCAACATGATTACACGAGTTGAAACGTTATTCCAAAAGCATGTGGAAAAACAAAACGGATCCATGGCGTTTTTGCTTGTTAAAATCCTACTGGGTTTGAGCACCAATTCTTCGAATTTTGGGTACTCCCCTGAAAGGGTCTATAATAGTTTGCCATAAAAGTTTCCCCTACTACTAGAAAGGTACAATGGGTAATAAGGGTAGTTCGTAAATACAAAACAATTAATATAAAAATACAATCTTAAAAACTGAGAGTGTTATCAACATTTTGAAAGTACTCTCTCTGAACAATTGTGGATGATCCCTTAACAAATATACAACAAACACCATTAATAATTACCACCAAAATCAACGACAGACATCCAGTAATTAGTTTTTGTTTGAAAAAAAGTTGAAAAATAGAACAGGTTCAACCGACAGTTAGACGCGGAAACAAAACCGCCAGTCCGAAAAGCTAGTTATAAGACGGTCAAACTA
The DNA here is from genome assembly GCA_025631205.1 of Nesometra sesokonis. Classification (NCBI taxonomy): domain Eukaryota; kingdom Metazoa; phylum Echinodermata; class Crinoidea; order Comatulida; family Antedonidae; genus Nesometra; species Nesometra sesokonis. The sequence goes on from JAOTQE010004469.1 coordinate 11,953, forward strand.
TAACAATCTGCACGTTTAATAAGTATAGGGGCTACAGTAGTTATATTTAATTTGTTTATTGTACTGTGGAAACACATCTTTTCCGATATTACGGACTGAATTAAAATTCAAAAGACATATATTCCTAATGACCGCGTAGTGTTATTATTGTATTTTGACCTACACCATGAATTTCACATTCCAACAACATTCATAACCATGAATTATTTATAGACCGATGAAGGACCTAACAAACAGACAGACAGACAGACAGACCGTAAAACCTCTTAAAAGATGATTCCCTTTTCAAAATATCGACTATCGCAACGGTTGAACAATAATTCATGCCTGTACATTAGTTGTCAGTACGATTTATAGTGCGCCCTCTCCATCGTCACACAAAGTCAGGTTCCTGATTTTTGTATTGTAGCTGCCGATACGAAGAGTTTGCAACAAAGGTTCTAAAATGTAACTCAGTGGAGGGTTCGGGTGTTTTACCAACTACCGTGCAACTCCAAAATCATCATCATCACCATCATCACCATCAGCGTCATCATGATCATCACCAACATCATCATCATCATCATCATCATCATCACCCATTTTAAAACTTACAAAAATTTTAATATGGTTTCAGTATTAATTCCTTTTTCAATTTTGCAACAATTTGGTGGTTTTGCCATGACATGCCTCAAATATTTAGCAATCATAAGAAAAGAATTGATCCCTTAACACGCCCCTGAGGTCATTTCCGGTCATCTCAAGGCCAAACTTTTCCGGGGAACCATGCTCCCGGACTCTCCTAAAAAAATGATTCTCTACCTCCCTCTTCCGCCCCCCCCCCCACTTCCAAAACTCTGCATCCGGCCGTGATCACCATCATAATCACCACCACCATCATAACCACCATCACCATAGTAATCATCATAATCATTATCGTCGTCATCATCATCATCATCATTATCATCATCCTCATCATCATCATCATCATCACGCCTGATCATCATCACCCCCACCACCACCACCACAACCACCATCAACAACTAAAAGATTTAATGATTCCATTAAAAAATATTATAACAGATAGAATAATACAAAACAAAAACGATTTAATTCTAAACGGTAAATTGTATGGCATATTTTGGGTAACGATTTTACAATCTACTGTATCTGTTAATAACGTTATTATAGGCCTTATAGGCCTATAATTGATCCCTTAACACGCCCCTGAGGTAATTTCTGGTCATCTCAAGGCCAAACTTTTCCGGGGGACCATGCTCCCGTACTCTCCTAAAAAAATGATTCTCTACCTCCCCTTCCGCGCCTCCCCCCCCCCCCACTTCCAAAACTCTGCATCCGGCCGTGATCACCATCATACTCACCACCACCATCATAACCACCATCATCATAATAATCATCATAATCATTATCGTCATCATCATCATCATCATCATCATTATCATCATCATCATCACGCCTGATCATCATCACCCCCACCCCCACCACAACCACCATCAACAACTAAAAGATTTAATGATTCCATTAAAAAATATTATAACAGATAGAATAATACAAAACAAAAGCGATTTAATTCTAAACGGTAAATTGTATTGCATATTTTGGGTAACGATTTACAATCTACTGTCTCTGTTAATAACGTTATTATAGGCCTTATAGGCCTATAAGCTTTACTCTACAAGTCGAACCCATTAAGCAGTAGGCCTATGTATAGCTTTTTCCTGCGTCAGTGAAAACTTACTGGGTATTGGCAATCTCGGTGCAATACAATGATATATGTTATCAAATAATTTTGATCAATCAATTAATCAATAATAAATAAAAAAAACAATTAATAACAATCCTACAGTGTGTATAAACGACTAAGACATAATATTACAGATGCTATTTATAATTCAGAACGCTAAGATTATTGACCCTTGAGAAAATTACCAAATTTGTAAGATAATCAACCGCAAAGATTTATAACTTGTGTGAGCTAATTTACACAAGCCATAAACTTTAAAACAAACAAAAACAATTATTAGTGACACAAAACAAACCAATCGGCATACAATCCCGTGGATTTTATTTTCATGGACTTCACAATGGTACAGTCCGCAGTAGTGTTGATCTTGTACGCATGGGCGGATGTGTGAGACGGATTATAGGCTGCGGGATTGATCGTTTACCAATGTTGTCAACACATAATTAGGCGGTTTAATTGTCCGTCCACCATACAGCTCAGATTACGTCCCTTTTGGATATGCAATTCGTTTACATAATTCCAACCAATCAGAGAGTTGTTTTGTGGCGTTGAATTAGAAGTGATATAATATTAACTTCTTCTGTAGTAAACGATTAGTTAAATGGAAGTGACAGTGGTATTGGGGAAGTCATAAAGGCTCTATGTTGAAGTTCATAGACATCGAACATCTCTATCACGGACATCAACACATTTTCTCCAGTTTACATATTTTGTCTTTTCTTTATGGATTGTAAAAAATCAAATATATTTCGCCAATATATGTAAAGACTGGTTTTGATTGTCAATTCTGAAGTGGTGAATTGTGCCAGTAATTGAAATAATTGTTGGAAAGAATAAACTCTATGAAATATCTTGAGAAATTCATTGTGCAGATGAGAATGGAGAAACCTTCGTTTTCTATCGATTCATTGCTTTCCAAACACGGAGCGCCTAAGAAAGAAAACAAGCCATCGTCACCCGTGAGCTCACCATCAATACCAACTACAGCCTCACCAGTTAGAACTCAACCACATACACCGAGCCCACGCCGGTCAACCTCTCCACATAGAACCTCACCACCTAGGCCCTTAACATCCAGTAGTATCGTTCCAAAGCCTGGGTTACTGAACCTTCCCAATGGATCTTCTCCCGTGTTTAGTCAACAGGCATTGATGCCTGCGTTGTACGCACATCCAGCGTATGGACTTATGAATCCGCACCATCCGATGGCTATGAACCCTTTCCATGAACATGTAATGAAGACGGCACATGGCTTCCCAGCATTCCACATTGACTGGATGAGAGGCGGAATGCTTATTCCAAGACTCGGAGACTTTGGAAGTAAGTTTTATTTCTGCCTTTTCATTTTCATTATATTATATTAAAACACATTCCCTACAGTTTTGGATTCCTTTAAACTTAATTACAAGGTTGGACTTAATTGAGCCTTAAGTATTCCATATACTGGAATTCGTCCACAGACTGCATTCACCGGGTAAGAAATTCGTCTATTTAAAGACATGGATTAGAGGCGGACATGTGTTGCTAAACATCTTAACAGACGGTATATTTTTCATTCGATCTTTCACAACTGATGCTTCTCATATTTATCGGTTAGTCTCAATATCAAAAGAACAAATTAAGCAAAACATAATTACATACTAAGATTAAAATCACAAATCTATTGCTATTAAACAATTATTTTAAAAATCTGTAATATTTGTTAAGGGGGTCGGTTATTGTCCACAAAACGACCAGAATGTATTAAAATTAATTTTGAATTAGGCCTAACTTGCTGGTAATTAAGTAACCTAAGAATACAGTGTAGGTCTATTTAGAATGTGATTTCTTACACCGAAAAAGGGATTTAAAATATATCTAGAAAGCTTTACGCGTCTTGAATCGGTTTTTTGTGCTAATTTGTAGCATTTAACGCTGTATGCAAAATTTGTGGAAAATGTGTATTGTAATATTAATGTTGAAGATAGTAAATGGTATGTTTACCTGAAATAAGTATTAATTATATAATTATAATTATGTGGAAGGTGGTTATGCCACGTTTTCGTATTGTATCAAGGAATTTCCGAACAATTTTTATTATCTTGGGTGCAAAAACGATTAAATGATTACTTTATTTAATACCACCATGATTAAACAATGTCAATATTTAAAAAGAACAACAAACAACAAAATCAAAGAAAGATAAATCGATAACAAATCCATTAACCCTCAACCAGATCAGCGATCCGGTCAATATGTACTGGACACTAATGAGCCATACCGTAACCTGTTAGATTAAAATCTGTTTTTTACGTTTCACGAGTAATTGTGGCAGAGCGAAGCCAAATGAGACATAAGTCGGAAATTTAAAAATTGAGTTTTTCATGGATTATAAAACTACACATTATTATCTTTAACATGCAAAAAAATCAATTTCATACGATGTTAATTACGAAGTTATGAACAATCGAAGTTTAAACATTTAAAATGTAAGTTTTCAGAAAACTGCATTTGAAAATTGTTTATCAGTATACATTGACTAAGCAAGGTAATTTTAAATTTAATTTTTTAAACATTTTTGATCATATCTAAGGTAATATGAAAGTTGAATGTATGAACTATATCTTTTTTTTAAGTAAAAAAAAATTGAAAAAATTGACCATTTTTAAATGTTTGCCTATTGTGGGAAACTAGCATTTACGACTTATGTCTCATTTGGTTTGGCTCTTGACAGGGATGTTCGTTAGTGGACTTGCTTTCGATACAACCCCGAGGTCTTGGGTTTGGGTTTGGTTTGACCTGGCCCCGCCCGGCTACACCATAGTGATACGGTTAGAAGGAATGGTGTATTAAGGGGCAAAGAAACTCTTTGTTGGATAGATTTAGTACCTTTCAGTCATTTTAAAAAAGACCACATTTTCCTATTCATATTCTGTAATCAGTAAAATAAATAATATTCGATTAAAAGCCAATTCCTTCAAAGTCAAAACAATTAAAACATTCAAAATTTGAATATTGTATTTAAATTTATAAATATAATACTGGTCCGTCATATTTATATCATTTTATTACTTCCAAACATTAAAATAATGCAAAATAATAACATAATTTGTTTTTGGGTGGATTTTAAAAAATAAAACGGATTAATCTCTATTTGCTTTGTTTTTGTGAAAAGTCTAAATCTAGTAACCAGCGGCGAGCTATGTGCGCTTACTGTGGATATAATAGCATGGGTGACATCTGCACGGATACAATCTACAACTTACTAAATTAACAACGGAGAAATTTCAAGGCCTTCTAAAATAATTCAGTAACTTTTACCGTCTTTCTACTTAAGAACATAATCTAAAGATATGCAGATAGCTAACCAAGTTTATTATGCAGTATTATGCAGCATAATATGCAGGTAAATTTCCAAAGAAATTAAGTAGATTTCGGAAGGAATGGCACTTATATAGGCCGCATTGCACCATGTCATCCAGGAATGTTACTCTAACGACTTGGGGTTTCTGCGTTGTATACTTAAAGATGTAATTGTCACTTGTAAAATGACAAAAATGGATTTTGAAAATAACTTGCTAGTTTCGAAGAAATATATAAGTTATGACCATGAAACTATAAGTTAGGGTATCTTAAAATGATTTACCCCAATGCAATGCTAAGCTAAAAATCAGCAAAAAACCTCCTCAAAGAGGCTGAAAGCCTCTCAAATTTTTTATCAATTTTCAGTGTAAAAATGTTATTAAACAGTTTTTTTATGCACTAATTTCTATTCTCAAGTTATTAAATTTAATGTTATTTTATTATGAGCAAGTTAATTTCAAAATTAATGTCATTGATTTTTTGGTTTTTCAAGTGACAATACATCTTTAAAGAAAGTAAAGCAGCGTGGATAGAGTGCGCAAAAATCTCAAGCCACTCACATTTAGATTTGGGGTATGACACTGTTCTAGCCGCTCCCATAATATGTTAGTAGAAAATTAATCATTTATATACATTTAACTAATTTTATAGTTAAATATTAGTCAAGGTCCTAATATACGATATCGTGCTTAATCAAACCATAGAGTAAACCATATCTGTATACTTAAAGTTAATAGGATTTTTGAGCGCGTTAATTACCCTATCTCCATAGATTAACTTTATAACTGGTATATCACAAATCTCATAAATACACAATCAAGCTAATTGCGATGCAAATGGTGGTCTAAATATCGTTTAATTCTGACGGATTGGCAGCTAATTGTTTTGGAATTGACTCTTAATAACTAGCAAATTCGATCAGATGGTGAATTAGGTTTTGCAGTTCTCCGATCTGTTTGCTTTGGATTTGTGGTACTGCCAATCATTAAATTCTTAACCGCTAATTATTTAGATTTTATCTAGCGGTTATCAAGTGGTTAGAATACTGACTTACCATGCCGATAAACAGGGTTCTATCCCCGATGAGATCATCGAATCTCATTCAACTCAGTTGTAAATCATTAGTAAACGTGTACCTGATTGAATAATGTGTTACAAAGAACTGACCACTCTTCTACTCTACCACACAATGACAAGGCTTAGTACGACTGGCTCCCAATTTTAGACTACCACTTCCCATTCCCCTACATAAATCATTGCATATAACACCAGGGGCGGATTTAAGGGGTGGGGTTGGGGGTCTATATGGTCTACAATACGTATTACATGGTCTATAATACGAAAATACTCAGCAAGAATTGATACCTTAACATGCCCATGAGGCCATTTCAGGACATCTAAAGACCAAAATTTCCCAGGGGAGCATGTCCCCGAAATCCCTAAAACTTTGATTCTCTACCTGCCCCACTTCCGCCCCCTCCCTTTCCAAGGTCTGCATCCGCTCCTGAACACCACATTTTCATACGTCTTGAATACTTCTTATTTTGCTTTGTGTGAATTTCAGTTTGTAATTAACATTACCACATCTTCAACAATTTAATGAAGTATTTTCGTTGAACAAATTTATCATTGTAACACATGATCATACTCACTGAAAATTAGTGGTTTTTTTTTTAATTATTCTTAATAAAATGGTGGGATAGAATTTAGTAGACCCGAAGGCTTTCTTATGCTTCATATATCATCTTACAAATGGCGTCAAAACTCATTGTTTGAGACACGGGACACAAAATAATAATAAAAATATAAAACATTTTATTTCATAATTCATAAACTAGTTGCTAAGAGATATACATATTCCTAAATTAACGTGATGTTGTAGACCCTTCTAAATCACATACTCGCGTGTAGACGCTCCGAGGCAACGATCCATCTTACGTTGAGTCCATCGTTCTTGTGTCGGCTCTTGAGTACGAGCTAATAACTAGTTAAGGAAATATCAACAAGACAGGTCGTTTGATCTGAGACTCAAGAGTTACAAATCGGTGTAAAATTAGAAACGATTATTAGATCTTCAAGTAGTCGGTAACCAAGCGGCTGTTTACCGACTAACGAAATATTTAATAATAAATGCGTTCATGTATTATAATGGTCGTAATCACAACGATTACTATTCATTAATAACTGCCATAATGTCATCATCTCTGGCAGTTCCGGTTGTTGCTCGGGAAACATACAATAGGTTACTGTACGCCGTCTGTACTTTTGCACATTTAACGATGACTTTTGTTTTTGTGGCAAGCTACCAACTATTATGTATCCATCTATTATCCATTTATTATACATTTTCTCTCAATCGTATTATCAATATCAAGTATCTTTTTTTTTTTATTGATCTTTTATATCGTAACCCGAAAGGTCCACTAGTCAACATTTCAAGTAAGAAAGTATAATACATACTCCAAGCAATGAAATACACGCCATCGTGACAGGATTCAATATTTCGACATAAATTATGTCATCATCAAAAAAATAAAACGAAAAAAGTATGCCAATACATTATCCAACATTTTGCGGCTTTCATTAGTCTATATTCTTCACTTATTTTTAGTTAACACGAAAAAAGCATGCAAATACAGTATCCAACATTACCGCGTTTAATCCATTCTAAATTAAGCCCTGTCCAAACCATATTAAACCTCATCATAATTGGATGTGTATTTACTCTACTCGTTTTCCTCCTATTAAACAGCAATCCTCGTGCAACTCCAATTATTATAAGTCATGATCGGACTTATTAGTACTAAAATTGTAAAGAGCTGGTAATATAACCACTCATGTTAAGGTTGACATGATGTATTAAGTGGCATATAGCTCAATTGGCTAAACTGGTTGTAGTCAGCTGTGTTGTGCGCTAAGCGCTGGAGACTCAGTACACATCGCTACTCCCCTTGTGGTTCGGCTTATTGGTCGAAATACAAGTTAATAGCGGACAGTCCTTCGGGTGAGACGTTAAACTGCTGGTCACGTGCGCAACATCGCTCTTGTGCACGTTAGTAAACGCAGTGAGCCCAACTTCGGAAAGGAGTCGGGATTTTCTCCCGGTTTACTACCAAACCACCACCAGAACGACCTCATTGGAAATAATTCCTCTTCGAACCCTTCGTGTTTTTTTTTTTGGTGGTGGGGGGGGGTGTTAAAAAAATGAAATCAAAGGTATCAATCAAATAAAGTGTAAATTACAGCATAAGCCCTTGCTTATGCAACTATAAACAGGCCTAACGGTTCAGATGTAAAAAAGTTAGCACCCGCAACAACCAAACAATAACTTAATGTTTTAAAATAATTTATAGTTGGCTTAAATCTCTTTGTAATAAAGTACGGTATAATCAGTATTATATCAATCAATCAATTAATCAACCAACCAACCTATCGATCGATCCATCCATCGATCGGTTAATCGATCGATCAATCAATTAATTGCAATTGATCAATCAATCAATCAGTAAATTGATCAATCAATCAGTCAATCAAACGATCGATCGATCGATCGATCGATCGATCGATCGATCGATCGACCGACCAACCAACCAACCAACCAACCAACCAACCAACCAACCAACCAACCTGATCGATCGATCGATCGATCAATCAATCAATCAATCAATCAATCAGTCAATCAATCAATCAATCAATCAATTAATCAATCAATCAATTAATCAATCAATCAATCAATCAATTAATCAATCAATCAACCAACCAAGCAACCAAGCAACCAACCAATCAATCAATCAATCAATCATCCAGTCTGTCAATTGATCGGTCAGTATAACAATCGATTTTCCATTCATTTACTAATTAATTGATTTATTAATTATAGATTATATTCATTCCTTATAATCAATTTGACGTTATTTTTGGTTTTTAACTTTTTATTTTGGCACAGGTTAAGATTTATTTTAGTCTGTGTTGACTGTAAACAATGTATTTTTACACTTTGAAAATCAGATCGCCTGACCGTCACCCAAAACTATATAGAAAGTTGTTAAGTGGTCAAATTACTCCGTTAATTAGTCGAAATAAATCTTCTTCAGATTTCAAGTTAACACTTAGGTAGATTAAATGGTACTCGAAACATTGTTTTCTTTCAAATTATCGATTCTTGAAATAATATTTGGTGATATTGTATCGCCTGCTCTGAGAGTTTGCCGCCGACGCGTTACAAATATGGAGTAAGCAAACACTTCAGGTAGACACGGGGCCTAAAACAACTTTGCCTACTACACATTAAAAATCGATGATTGTCCAGATTAGGGAAATAATGGGCCATTAAATATACCTATTTGAGATATTCTATCAGTTTATCTGTAGTGCTAATAGAACACAACTATGCAATGTTAAGTACTAGTTACTATCATTAATTATTAAAATCAGACCCAAGTCCAACTGATAGGTTTATAAATTGTGTCAATTTTGGATAACCTCTCACCACCCGAACACCGTGATTGACCTAAACGTCGATTTTATAAAAAATTGAAATCACCATCACCATAGAGAATATATTTCATCCACATTATTACACATTGATAATTGAAAACACTGTAATAAAAATAAGGTTTTAAAAGACCATGATATGGAGAATATTGGCCTATCTCTCCCAACACTGACATCTTGTAATAGGCCTATTTTTATGCTGTAAAAGTAAAACATCAATCTATGGAACGGAGACCACCTCTTCCACACTGACATCTCAATGTAAATTAATTATCTCTCCCAACATTTTATTATGCTAGTAGCATTATCAATTGAAGGATCTAAAATTAAAATCACCACCAAAACCAACAGAGAGTATCTTCCAATGCGTGTCATACTCTAATGCACTATTCGAGTCAATTAAACTCTTTACTTCGAAAGTGCTCTTTAATTTCTTATCTTATTTATTTTTTCCTCTTTTTCTGTTGGTTTTATTTTTTTGTTACTTCAGCCCTTGGGAATTTCATATCTATTTTTATAAAACTTTGCTTTCAGTTACGTTTTGCATTGTCGATTTGAGAGTGTTTCTCTGTTATAAAAGCGAGTACCAATAAAAAAATAAATCAATAAATAAATAATAAATATATATATATCTATTTCTTCAAAACATATTACCAAAGTAAAAGCTCTAACAATACTGTAAATTTTAAATCTCAGTAGAAAAAAGTAATAAAATATAAACAAAGATACTTTGTATATATTAGATAGTAAGAAATACCTCTCCCTCTATTACATTTATTACGGTAATTAAAGTATAACACTTATCAACAATGTAACATCTATAGAATTAATATGCCTACCTAATTATTCTTCCACAACTTGACATTTATATCGCAGATATTATAAATCTCTTATTAGCATAGAAATCTTAATATTCATTATTAATAATGTGCAATTGTTACCGTATTTCTAGGTTTTTTTTGTATTTTCGAATTTAAGTTGAAAAGAAAAGGTGTTTGAAAATTTCAAACAAACGTTTGTGTATATACCTACTTTAAGAATCCATTGTAAGGATTATAACAGCTTCAAAATTAGAACTCAAGTAGTTTTATGACATTTGAAGAATATTCAACGATGTGTTTTTCACTTTTAATTTATCATTGAATCCATTTTTACTGTCATTATGAGTATTTAATAGGCCTACGTGCATTTAGGATATTGATATACTTTGATTTATTGGTATTGTAAAGACTAATGATAATAATATTGAACCAAATTATTGTTGACACCTCCTTTGTTTAATGATATCGTTGCAAATTCCAACGAAGTTAGGAATATTAGTATATCATCATAGAGCCAACCTGTAACAATATCTTCTTTATCTATAAACTTTGTGTTTCATTTTGATAATGAATAATTGTTAAACCAACAAAGTATTGCAAATATAAGTTGTATAACCCGCTTTGGGGCTAAAAATAATGTCTTTCAATAGCTTTTAAAGATTGTCTCTCAAAATGACCATAAAGTCATAACCATTAATTTTGAAATTAACTTGCCTATAGTAAAGTAACTTCAGTTAATAACTTTGAACGTTGAAATTAGTGTATTTAAAAGTTGTTTAATAAGATTTTTACACTGAAAAGTGACCAAAATTATAGAGGCATTTTAATTTTCAATATTTATTTGTGCATTGTTTACGTGGTAGGCTATATCGCATTTTCAGACGTCTCTTTCAAGCCCCTAGCAAGTATTCCCAAGGAAGAGTTATAAATAGATTTTAGGAACCAGGGCCGGATCCAGTGTGAGAGGTGGGGGTGATGTGGGTTGTGGGGTTGTCGATCAAGATGGCATATAATGGTAGGCTACTCCAATTTAGTTTTGGAACGTTGCGTCTTGGGGTACATCACAAATTATTACTTTGGGCTATATTTACAAGCCGTTTGTCATTTCAAACTACTAAAACAATTTTAAAGTCAATTTTAGTTGGGTAGACTTATGTTAATCATTTTAAATCCGTCCCGGGAACGTCAACTAAGGGTCAAAAGCTGTCCAGGAGCTTACATTTTTAGAATGTGCAAATGCGATTGCTTTTACTGTTTAGGATAGTTTAGTCATTAAACAAGTTTACGATGATAGAAAAGAGAATGGATGGTTTATCAGAAACCCTAAAATATTGCTGGTTACTGACCTGTCTAGATTCAAAATATTTGGCGTTTACCAGTGTCATTCGTCTACTCTTACTATCATTTAGGTGATTTATTGTACTGTTTTCATATTAATTTAATTTAATCCTAAATTATGAGCAGTGCATTTTGCATTTTAATCTGTATTGAAAATAGACGAAAAGATAAGTTATTTTGTTCGATTTTACTATGATTTTAAGTTATAGTTGAACGTTATTAAATTGTAAATGTTACTTTCATCTGTAAACCTTTCTAAAGTAATGGCTGTAGTTTGCTGGATATTTACTACGTTTTGTTTGGAGGGGTATTACTTGTTTATTTATTCATTTCGTTTTATATGCTTTATATATTTTTTTCTTTCCTGTTTTATCAATTGCCAATTGTTAACTGGGTTATTATATAGAGGGCGCATACCATACTGCTAACAGTGCGTCTATTGATCTCGAGCGAAGGCTCCGAGTTTAACATATTTAAACGCCGTCAGTAATCATAATTCTCCGAATAGTTCAATTGTTTGTTATATAATAGGTTCGTTAGTCCCAGTTCTAGTATACCCATGATACATAATCATTCAAATTACCCTTCGAATCGACTTGCCTTCTCAACACATTACACTAAATATCCACCGCCAAAATTATTTTCACTACTAATTACGATTAGAAATTAACCACGAGAGTTATAATCGAATTCTATTACCCTTAATTACATCCAAGTAGCGGCCGTTCGTGTGTATCATTGGCAAATTAAAAGGTTTTGCTACCCTTTAAATTTCCATTAGGTCGATTTCGTTCTTATTACAACTTATTTAATCTAAATGAACATCGGTGAATCATGGCAACTTAATTGTTTTCCATAGGTTCAATATAAGCTACTAATTTGTTGGTGTTACCATATTATAAATTTGTAAAATTGGTAAATTCGGTGGAGGCTCAATCGATATATTCAAAATACAAACAACGTACCGTAAACAGAAGTCGTATTAGGTAGTGTATGCGAGGAAAAATTGGTAAAGGATTTTTTATTAAAATAAGAATTGTCTGTTGGCTTAAAATTTTAGATGAAATCATCTGTTCTGCTATTCCTAATGCCGAGCTTCCGGAGAAGATACTCGTTATTAATTAAATGCGACGCTACTTTGTTTTATTGCTTCTTTATTAATTTGAAAAGTTCTGTAGGTATATTATGGCGAATTCAAAGAGGTTTGAGAACACCCTCCCTGTCCTAAAAGTTGACCTTAGGGCGAAAAGAGGTTTTAAAATCAGACTTATAAATATTGTAATAAGGTGCCTAATTAAGGACCTCAATATGCAAAGTTAGACAATGGTTTATTGGTTTTATCAACTAAGCTGTTATTTCCTTGTTAAATCCTAATCGGGGTATATATCACGTGGTTGGACATACATCCCCCACCCGACTTCCCACTTTGCAAACAATCCTCGAACCACCCCTATTATTTATGAGTAATTGCAAATTTGTTCGGCCTACAAAAACAACGTAACTCCTTACAACATACCCTAAGCAACATTTGCATTCAAATAGCTTAATTTTAGTCATCGTCGCCATTGAAATGGAGGGAACGCGACGAAATCGATAAAGAACTCAATTTAAGAAATTGTTTTACACATGTTTATCGGCTGGGAGTAAATTTCAGCCAAAGCAATTAGCTAATCTAATCAACATAAACATTTAATTATCCTTTACCGTTCTTGGGGATATGCAGATTGGATTTTCACATCATGATTCTTGGCGCTGATACACACCGTTATCGTAGACGATTGGGCGGCCCAAGCATTTGGCCAACGTAAATCCGGCGTGCCAACCCTGTTCCGTCATGGCCAAGATTGTATAGCTCCTGCGCGTGCGCTAAAATTTGGCGGCATTTTCTTAATCGAACAATACAATTCCATATGGTAATCAATTTGAGCCCATATTTTGAGTACAGTTGAACCTCCCGTAAGCGGACACCCTTGGGTCTGGGAAAAATGTCCGCTTACGGGAGGTGTCCGCTTACGAGAATTCCGGCCGATAGAGGGCCAAAGTTGTAAACTTATGTATACGTCCTATGTCTCACATTTCACAGTATTCTCAACAGAAATGGCCCCTTAATTGCTAGACACCGCATTCAATATTGTATTACATATTGTTTATCATTTCTTAAAGATTGGTTCAGTAGTTAATTCTCAGCCATGACGATTTTGTACAGAAATTTGTATTCGGTTTACAGAAATATCACTAAATTTTTCGGGATGTCCGCTTATGGGAGGTAAATTAACATACAAAAAAATCTAAATTTGAAGACAAAAAGTGTCAGCGTCCGCTTACGGGAGGTGTCCGCCTACGGGAGGTACCAAGTGCACTGATTAGATAGGACGAACAAACGGGTCTTTAAATTAGTGTCCGTTATGAGAGGTGTCCGCTTAAGGGAGGTGTCCGCACAGGGAGGTTCAACTGTAGTCCTATAAATTGGTGCATAAACAGGTATTTTACGTAGTAGTAGGGTGGCAGTTGACATAGGGCTTTGGGCTGGTTAGACAGAAGTATCGTTGTTTTTAATGGCGGATTTTTGGAGTTTTAATGGGTGCCACAAAATTGTTAAGGTCTTCCCTCTATAGGAGGACCGCTGGTACGAAAATGCAGAGTAATACTAGCAAACGTAAAACTTCAAAAATGGGTGTAAATAGGGTATAAAGCCTTTTAAAACCGAATAAATCTTACATTATTTTCCCAATCGGACCCTTTTTTGGTAGGCATATGTCTAAAAGAGGAATAATTAAACAATATCATTCCACATAGAGATCCTGTACGCCGAGTTAATGTTCCATCATATTCTTATTGGACCATGGTTATTTTTGTAGGTAGGTATAAAAACGTAATGGCCTAACAAAAAACCAACAGTATTTTCCGTTTAACTTCATTTTAGAATCGGCAAGACCACTGTTGGAGGAATCCGTTGGATCTAGTTACCCTAATTGGATGCAACTTCCCTCTCTCTTCCTATCTCCCACAACACCCCCTCCAGGGGCGGTCTAGGATCAAAAGCGGTTCCACGGTTTGATTCTGACAAAAAAATCGTTATTTCCCCATTTAGCGTGCATTGTACCCAGGAAGAAATATCCTGTTCCTCTAACTTGTAAAAGAGTTTTCAAGCTAACATTGTTAATATAATCAGTTGCATCACCATAATAAAAGCGACCTCTTAACATTGTTGTTTCGGCAATCTCCAACACTGTTCTTATTAGTGGAATACGAACATTCTGTCTAACTCATAGTGCATTTCACAAATAAAATATTATGCAGTAATACTTTCTGTCAAACAAAAGCATTCAATTCAAAAAATTAAAGAGGAGAGGCAACTGTCATTGAAGTTGGTAAAACACAATCGTAAAACACTTGTGGCGAGCATACCAAGTACAGTTACGAATAATAGGCCTAGGCCTATGTAAATTAGAAATACTTGGGACAATAACAATAAAAACAACTAAAAACACAACAAGGAACATGCAAAAAATGGAAAACCAACAGGAGGCATGATGCCTTAAAATACGGTACTGACTAATAGTTTTTTAGATTTTTTTTTGCACCGCTGAATCTGGCAGTTGTTCTTTAGTGCCTAAATTCCATCTGTTAGATACTTTTCAAGCTGACGTGAATTTTCAACCTCAGTTTGACAAGGTATTTTAATTGATTTTTTGAATCATAAGAGTTCAGAGTATATTCAAGGAATATTAAATTGTTACGACACAATAGGTAGCAGATGTTACAGCAGTAACGAAAAATTAGGTCATCGACCAAGGACCTAGTACTTAAAGTTATAAGTTCTTGATTAGATCGCTATGCAAAGTAAACATTGCAGATTTTTTACACCTCGTTTTTACGGTGCACCTTGATATTCGTACCTCCAGATTAAAATAAATCGGAGAATCTTTCGATTTATTAAATTATTAAACAAATTTAAACGTTAAAATAAAAGTAGAGGTTTGTTGCGGCGCTTTTTTGTAAACAATATTTCTTGTTAACTTTTGAATTAAATACTAATACTGATCACTCCGTTTTCTGAGCCATCCCATATAGATCTGTAGGTTGTTTCTAGTTCTACTAGTAATATACTAAATACCAAATGTCCTCCTTGACTCTGCCGCTAATTTGCCAATTAATTAATCTGAAAAAAGGTGATTACCTATTAAACCAAGCACTTTGCAAGCAATCTGCGACAGCGTGTACGAACTTAATGCTTTTGATGTGTCTAAGATAAATTGGAGTGAGCTTGGCTAGCTATCATTTCTAATAAACCTGTCAGGAATAGCCAAGTCTTGATTGCATTGAGATTTACTTCATGACTTGATGTGATAATTACCTGTGATTTACTAATCACTTTCTGTTATTACAAGACCTGTAAACAATACAATTCGTATAATTACTCAATCAGTCATTTGCTCATAATTGAAAAATCCTAATTGGTAAATTTATGATTGGTTTATTGTAAACTGGAAGATCCATCAGTCATGTCTTGTTGTTATCTTGTCAATGAACTTCATCCACGTACATTAAGTATTTAATCATATCGTAGAGATAAAGCAATACGAGAATTGGAGTTTTTTGTGATTAATTATTTATAGTAATTAAGTACTTTTGGTTGGTTATCTGACTGGTTTTTCTTTGTCTTGAAAACTATCGATCAGAAACTGACAGCATAATACTGTATCTATATTGCAGACATTATCTAAAACTTTATAATATCATTAGACATTATTCAGTCCGACGGCCAAAAATCGCGAATTCCATGGCTGGCGTTCTTGTAGGCCTACTTTTTATTTTTTTTATATGTAAAATGTAAATAATAATATAAGTCATAATAATGTAAGTTATCCCAAAAATTGCAAAAAAAAAAAAAAAAAAAATTAAAAATGCACATGGACAACTCAAGGATAGGCTTTCATCATCCAGTTTTTTTCTCCTTCATGAGAGTTGAGTCATTCTCCACGTTTAGTTTGATCTGATCACTTCGTTTAGGTCGACGTGCACTCTTCGTGTAGTTCGACACAACTTATACATTTAGTAAGAAAATATAATACGTAGGCTTCTCCAAGCAATGAGAAAAGCCATCGTGACAGGATTCAATATTTCAACATAATTTATGTCATCCTTATTCCATGAATGATTAGTAGACCTTTCGGACATCAGCTTGTAGATTTTTGACATAGATTTATATTAACAACATAGAAGATGACATGTTTCTTAAAGTTTCCTCTCAATTCAAAATCTAACAAATATGTGCCTACCAGCTGTAGATATATCATACAGTTTAGACTAGTGTATTCTTGTTAAGTTATTACGCACACTACGGTATTAAGTTAAACTATATCCCTGGTAAATAACTCACCTATTTTTTTTAATAATTGCCTATTCTAATAGAGATATTAATTTTACGGACAAATTAGCATAATTTCTTATTAATTTATAGCACCGGTAAATGTACTCATTTCACAATAAGCATTTGTATTTGTTTAGAGGAACGTTTACAATAGATCTCTTTTCAAAATTAACATACCGTTTTATTAACAATTTTACCTGATTGGTAATTTGATATAATCGTTAAATAACAATAACGGATTTAAGATTCCTGGTTTATTGACATTTAAGTCTCACTTTAATTTCATATATTTTTATTAAGTAGACGTTGTAATCTGACATTCAGAATCGTGAATCAACACCGTCGTGCGCGCGAAGTATTTCCCGTTGCGGATCTTAATTATCCCATCTACCTGTTGTGTATGGTGTTTGAATGCTAAACCGCGCCAATATCTACTTCCTGCTTCTTTCGTAGATCGTTTATTAAATTTTCAGACTAAGCAATTTAGTCACGTCTCTCTTAATTGTTAATTTTCTCGTTTAGAAACCATTCGGTAGAGATTTCCATAACAACACTTAGAGCAGAAAGGTGACGAAAAAAATAACAACGCCTTAAAATATATATAGGTTTAGCATCCTTTTAACTTATGTAAAACTATGAAGAAAAGTTCATTATTTTATCAAACGGGTTAATTTAAAGTGCCATATGCGTCAATTAAGTTGCTTTGATTTTTTTTTTTCGTTATTTTCTTATAAAACTCTTTTTTGTTGTTGACAGGTAGTCAGCCTAGTCGGTAAAACGTTTCATTTTATAACATGAAATTAAAACCAAGCTTGCGTTCAATTCCCTTCAGGATTATAAGGTACATATCGTATGTTTCCGACCGTTTGTTATTTTCTCCTTTAACACACAATCGACCATTGTTTAACTATAGTGAATAAAGCGGTGGACTCATAACTGCAATTAACTAAAGTCAAGCAGAACTATAAAAAAATAAAACAGTAAAACGCCCTACTTTTTCCAATCTTCTATAAACCGATCTAGCGTGCGTACTTATTTTAATTTTAGGGTAAATACAGGAAGAATTATCTTTTTAGCAGAAACTAAGATATCATTAATAATACTACAATAAAATCAGAGGGGTGTGTTTTTTTATAATACGTACACCCTACAAGTGTTTTTTAAACGGGTCCGACCTGGTTGTTTTTGAGTTTTACGAATGTTTGGCTGTTTGTAAATAAATAATTGTGTTTAAAAAAATAAGAAAACGAATATTAGTGAGGTTTCGCAACTTCACGACATACGGGAACGGATACGTCATCAATTCTTGTAATGCTTGAATTGAACACCTTTAACTTTAAAAAATGTAAGTGTATTGTATCCGTAAATTTTAGAAACATATGTTTAAACAGAAGTGTATTTGTTTGTTTTGTTTTGGTCCTTTTTTGTTTTTTTTTCTTTTAGATATAGACTTGGGTCTATTACGCAAACTAGTAGAATATAGAAAACTAAAAATGTCTAAATCATGTGAGCCTCGCAAAATTTAAAACACTACAAACAACAAATAAGACAAATAGTAACTATTTTCTACAAAATAAATATTCTTCAAAAATTGGTTTGAAACATAACTGTTACCAAAATCTACGAAACTAAACTATTTTAAAATAACATAATATTAACAGTTGCGAACATGTACAATGTGGTCCAAAATTAATTGTGTCGTTGCTAACAGAACAAAGACAAGTTTTGCCTGCAATTTTAAATGTGTTCATATGGGAGACAAACTTGGTCAAAATTCTCAGTATGTTTTTTTTTTATCGTTTGCCTAAAACCATTCAATTTCCAAATCGTAGTTTTTCCTTCATTCAGTTTTTAATACAATCAACTTAACTTGTCATTTTCTTAATGAATGTAAATTGAATTGGCATCAACTACTTAATGGTGCTTTGTCCTTAATTTTCACCAAGTGATCGTGTCGCACCGGAAGGGTAAAATAAATTGGTGTAATTGGTTTAGATTGGAACGTAGATTTGTGAAATCGCTCTGGGCCATCATTTCTAGTCATCGTATTTGTCGACATGCCACGGCAAATTAATTTTGTCGTTAAGTGCTTGTGGTTTTGCATTTCAACACCTATTTATTATCTAATATGATTTCATTGGAACTTATCGAACTCAAATTGACATACGATTAATAAGACATTTTGATGTTATTGTTACTACGGCGTTTCATTAATGCTTCATGAACAAATAGTTCCAGTCGAATAGAATTATGGGTAATAGAACTAGTTTGTTTTAAGAGTCTAAATGGGTACGGAACATGGAATACGCATAGCAGGCGATAAACCTTCACATGGTGGTTTCCATCAGTTGTGAAAGAGGCATTATTTCTTTTATTAGCCTAACTTTTACCTTAATTTCCCATCATTGCCGTACTCGTTCTTTTGTTTAAGTATCTATATTTATTGCGCGCTTAGTTCCTGGAAATGGCGCGTCATAAATGTCAATTAATTAAAATGGATTAGATATAAACATTTTGGTTATTTTTTAAACAATCAATACCTGATCACAAGACAGTCCAATCATGTAGGAATACACAATGCCATTGTATTCCTCTATTGCAAAACACATACCGTATTCGTTAAGTTTCCTTAGAATATTAACTAGTGGTGTTGTTTAAGTATTTTTATGTATACCTTTGTGTTACTTGAAAAAGTTTTACGAAATGATTATACCATTACTATAAATCAACATAAAACTACAAGTTATAATGTGGATATATTAAATTATTTATACCTTATTTAGTAATAGTACCTATTCGGAAACGTTACCATTGAATTGTCACCTTGTTGAAGGTGTTGTGGATGCAGAGGTAAAGATTTCACGATCGCACCCCTCCCCTGAAAGAGGGGAATTGTAATACCTTCAAAAACACTTTCCGACAACCAAGACGTCAATATCACCAAATTGGGGTTCCTGGGACAGTCACGCACCCCCAATTTACCAAATCTTGCATCCATCCCAGATTACACACCGCTATACCAAAAAATACAGTGGAGCATGTGTCCCTTTAATCCCCATTGCCTCTCCTCATTTCTTAAGAAAACAGTCAAGTGGCAAACTACAATTAGTAAACTTATAAACGCATTATAGCTTTTAGATGCTTCATTAGGCTGTCCTGTTGCAGTGTTTTGTTTGTAAGCAATGACGGGGAGCGACACAGGCATATTAAATCTAGCGTCGAGGTTCGCGCTAAAGGCGATGCTCATAATACGCCTAGCGCGCATCTCAACCAAAACATGACATTTCTATTAAATTCAAATCAAAATGCATAACCGTCTAAGGCGAGAACATAGCCCGAGGTGTTCTTCAGTCTGCCCTTGTTTTTATTGACTAATAATTCAACAGATTAGTACTACTCATTAATACTATGACTTTAATTAATCGAAATCTTAAGCTCAAAATGGTAATTGTAATGACTGTTTTGTTCGAGAGTGCTAGGGCATCCCATAAGTCACATAACCAAATATCACGGACATCTTGCCTTTGTTCTTATTTTATTTAAAGGTCCAGTAGTCCTAGATATTGGTAGTATGAGTCTATCTCTCTCGTGAGAACGCCTTCGGAGATTAATATTTAAAGTTAATTAGCTCAATAATGTAATTCAAATTAACTGTAACCTTTGTCATCATTGTGCCGTCTTATCAACCGTCGGTTTCATTAGTTCCTGTTGTATGCTGTGTCCAAGAATTAAGAAGCTAATCAGAACAGTTGTATCATTTGTTCAACCTAAATGATTTAATGTCAAACAGACCACCTGATATTTCCTTTAAATATTCAATTGTTTGGATCCTAACAACGCTAGAATGTACTTTATTTGCATTGCCGTGATTACTGCAACAATTGTTAATTAATAAATCTAAAGGTTGCCATGCATTTAATTAAAAATCGGAGACCAAGTCAATTGGACAATAGGCCTAATCATAATTCTCAGAATAATAATTACAATTTCTATTAATTATTTTTATTATACTTGACGCGATCCTCAAAATTACCTCTACCTGTATTCTGCGCAGACTTGTGAGTCTACGGAGAATGTCAAGATCTCTGCATATGCTTCTGAGTCTGCGCATAATGTCTGTTAGTATCTATGCGCACGCTCATAGAATTGTGAGTCTGCGCATAATGTCCGCTAAAGTCTCTCCGTTACCGTCATATTCTTGGTAATCTGCGCAGGAGATATGTAAACCTTGCGCATATGCTCGTGAGCCATCCGTGAGCTTATCAGTCTGCGCATTATGTCAGTTGGAATCTCTGCGTACGATTGTCGACTTGTGAGTCTGCGCAGAATGTCTGCTGGAATCTTTGCTGAGGTTTGGCGGAGGTTTGCACTCTCCTAGTTTATGAATATTATTATTAAAGTTGTGGTTTCTATTTATTTTATAGGTAATTCACAACATACACTTCTTGGAAAGTCTCGTCGTCCCCGTACTGCATTTACCAGTCAACAACTTCTTGAGTTGGAGAACCAATTCAAGAAAAACAAATACCTGTCTCGTCCAAAGAGATTTGAAGTAGCTACGTCATTGATGCTTACTGAAACCCAGGTACGTAGCAACGAACGATGGAAATAAAAATAGACGCTACTGAATCTGTAATCGCTTTGTTTTACCGGTTTTATAGATCATAATGATATACAACATACAATATTGTAATTTTAGTATCAATGCTAGTAAATTAGACAAACTAGATATAGATAATATTAGTAAAGTTCCGTTGAAAAGTTAGAATTTTAAGGTTTATGTTTTTTACTGATGATGATGATGATGATGATGATGATGATTAATTTATTTTTATAGTAATTGAACAATTAGAATCGTGGCCTTCAATTAGACCAACAATGATTATGATATTCATAGCATTTGACTTATAAACTTTACATATTTTTTCAGGTCAAAATTTGGTTCCAAAACCGAAGAATGAAATGGAAGCGAAGCAAAAAAGTAAAAGAGACACCAGATGATCACGTGGTCAAAGACGCGCGCGTAGAAATTGACGTCATGGAAGATAGTTCATCGGATGTCGACGCAGATATAGGAGATGAACATCCGAACCAGTACGATATAGAGAAATCAAGCTTGTGTTTTGACGTTCAAGGGCTAAGCGCAGAGAAACTGGCAATAGACGCGTACATCTCGGGGCGGTGTCCGACCTCGACAGATAGAGAACGGATGACGTCATTTGAAACTGTTCGATAATAATCAATATATCCTATATACTATCTGTGATGATCTTTTATTGAGATTGATGTAAATTGTTCTATTTATTACTGTATAAAACCAAAGTCGGTTTGTAAAATTGACAAATCGACTAATTGAATTATAGTTTTAATCAACATATTAAATTAATGTTGATTTATAATTCTCGGCAATATGTATTATTTATGCCTACCGTACTCACACGAATAAGTGTTCCTCTCGAATAAATTCCCTTCCTAAAGTAGAAATTGTCGTTAAGAGCCCCGTTTGAATACACATTACTCTTACGAATAAGCACCACTGATTGTTCAAGAAAATCAACGATAGAGTGAAATACATCACCGACTTCATCTTCGAATCTCAGCACTTGTGGTTGCTAGGTCCGCCTATTCCAGGAGACGATTTAGAGCGGGGGCGGACCGGCTCTGGCCCCCTTACGGAAAGTATGTATATTTGTCTATAAAACGAAAAATATTCAGCAACGATAAGACAAGAATTGATCCTTTAACACACACTGAGACCATTTCCGACATCTAAAAACCAGAATTTACCGGGAGCATGCAACCGGACCCCCCAACAACTTTGACTCTATCCTGCCGTCAACTTTTCATCCGCCCCTGCATCATTTTTATTCAAACAGTGCTCCTTCAATATTCAGTTTTTTGTGTGTCCCTCAAACATTTTAAGCATTTTATAATTACCTGTGTGCTTATTTCCGTGAATATTTAGAAATGTGTTTAAAGAAATGCAATGTGTTTTGACGATTTTGTGATGCAATAATTAACGTTCCAATAATGTAATACATTCCAAATACAATGATTTAAACTTCGTTTAGTAATAATAGTTAATACCTAGATGAAATAACTGACTGATGATTATACAATCTAGTTAAAGAAGATCATGACGAGTTTGAATCCTCACGCCCTGTCTCTTCCAATCAGTTATACAAATAACGTCATTTGATGTATTTCCCTTCATTTTGTTACATTCACTCATAATTTTAAAGAATCATCTAATTCTTATACAGAATCCTGCCGAGGTTTGAAAATGCAGTCTTATACAGAATCATATTGATGAAGGATAAGGATCAGTGTGACTCTGGACAAGAATTAACCAAAGTGATAAACATGATTCTTACCCAGAACCAAATTGATTATATTAAGATTCAACATGATTCTATTACAGAATCATGGAAGATTTTATCATGGAATCAGGATAGATTCTATGATAGAATCAGATTGATTCTAGAGTCAAATTGATTCTATCAAGATACATTGATTCTACACTTGAACCTCCCTGTGCGGACACCTTCCGTAAGCGGACACCTCCCATAACGGACACTAATTCAAAGACCCGTTTGTTC